>VUQH01054684.1:0-15965 GCA_015106775.1 Etroplus canarensis | reverse complement strand
ATCTATGTTGCAAAATGTGTTGCAAAACCAGAAAAGAAAAGTAAAGTTTTGACTCAAACTACATTTTTGCTGCATTTATTCTTATAGTCATGTCAGATATCATGGATTTAAAGAATGTCTGTACTTTTCCTGATAGCGAGGACTAAAATGGACACTGGATCAGGCTTCCTTCATGCTGATCCTATAGATCTGACATTATTAATGATATCAAGCTCAAATAGTCCTGCTTGTGCACAGAAGCTGGAGTTTTAAAGCAGAGAAGGGACTAGACAGTGCAGTATCAACTGTGTCTATCCCCACCACCCTATAGGAAACAGTGGTGATGATAAACTATATTCAGGAATGGTAGGTGAATTTTCATGGTCCTTTAGGAAATTTGTACCGTCACAAGATGCCGAAGGCTTAGCAAGAGTTTTTTTAAAACTCTCCAAAGAAAAGGGAAGTCACATGTAAAAGACATTGCAATAAAAATATTTATTTGATAAAAAAAAGAACACTAAGGCATGTAGGAGAAACTGCACAAACAACTTTTCATTATCTGTAACTTGTAGTGCTTTGTTTGCTTTTTTCATAGTAAATGCTATTCTTCTTTTCTTTTAATTAAATGTGATTTTTGTTGCTTTGTGACTACATCAAAACAAAGTCTTCCTGTGACCATGCATCACATCATCACAACAGTTGGCTTAATGACACAAACTGGGATGAGATCAGCTAAGGAGTTCAGAAATGTAATGTACTGTAGGGGATATTTTACGCAGTAGTTTATATGAAAAAAAGACAAAAAGAAAATCAAAAAGAACAAACCAATACATTCTTACTCTGAGCTCATCACGTAGTGAAGCTTTGTCAGAAACCCATTCTTGTCCTATTTTAAAGCAGTGGGTAACCTATTAGCATCCAATTCCAAGGCCTAGGGATACCCATTTAGCATGACAAATTACGCTAAAATTAGACTTGTGGTCTTGACTAAGCATTAATATGTGACATGTAGAGAGATAATGACTGAATATACATGAACAAGTAACAGTATCTTTTTTGGAAGAAACCACAGATAGCCACTTAAGACTTGTTTACTTAAGTATTTTTATGCACTAAATTATATATTTTTTAATTTTTTCCCACCATAATGAGCATTTGAAAAACAGCTTTTTAGAAAAGGAGGAAACCTGCATTGCTCAGATCTACATTTGCTTGCTAACAGGGTTCTTCTTTTGGTTGATGATTCTTCATGTCTTGGCATACTACTGCCACCAAATGCTGATCAATGGAATAGTGTGATTATTATTAGCAAGACACGGCATCATGTTACCAGCATAAGTACATGGGCATCAGCGTGCAAAACAGGAACCCACTCTTACAATCAGTGCTTCATAAAAGCACAACTAGTCATAAAACCCTCCGTGAAGTACCTTAGCAAAGTATGCATTAATCTCTTATCTCACTAGTCTGTCTTTTGATCTTATTGTTTGATCACTTTATTACTAACTATTTTTATTTCTCCTTTACAATATTCTATTTGTTTGGGACAGACCTTGGGTGGATTGTTACTGCGATTTGCACCAGATTTTTCAGGCTTATCCCACTGTCTCAAATACTTGTGCAGTGGCTAGGTGCACTTCTCAAAAGTGATTTGTCAGGATTTAAATCAGAGCTATTACTGAGCCTTTCTATGAGTGTGGGACGTGAATACAGAAAGACTCAATCTCCTAGGGAGGCTAGTTGCTGGAAAGCAGGGCATATTTGTCCCATAATGAGATTGTGACTGATCTAACTACAAGATAATTACAGATTAAATGTGTAATCCTAATGCTCCGAAGGCCACGAAAGATATTTTGTCAGATTAGTCTTTTGGTAGAATAAGGATTTGGGACTTTGCAGGTGATAAGTTTTTTGAGACAGAGACCTACCCTGCTCTGATATGCCTTAAAGACAGGATTGGATTCAGATGGACCCCCATGAGAGGCTGTGTCCCAATAAGAATTACCTAACTTGAAGTTATCCTGTACAGTGGCATTTGAGAACAGTTACCTTTTCATCAATGTCTATCTCTGCTTCATCGGTTACTTTCTGAGGCTCACTTAAACAAAGGCACAACACGCATAATTTATTTTATCCAGGCTGCATTGACCTACCGATCCATATGAGTCAGATTGTGAGTTCTAATTACTCTAACTTGAAGAAATTCTCAGTGCTCATCCTTTCCATTCAACCTGTCACACTATACAGATTTAATTGGCAAGTGTTCAGGGAATGACAATAATATAGCCACCTTTATCTCCATGTCTCTAGTCCTAATTCATTTTACATACTTGCTAAAATTTGTAAATTGCCAGCTGAAATCCAGCTCAGTGTTTGTTGAAATGGCCCACTGTTTACGGATACAAGAAGCATAATACGAGGCTGAAATAGCCTTAGGCAATAATGGGAAGGAGTGTGTGTGAGAAGTGCAAAAGTTGTCAAACTGAAGCTATAGCCAGCATCAATGTAGACTGAATAGGCAGACCTGGCTGTTCCAATTCTACTTGAGCCTAGGTCCAGAAGAGTAGGAGGTAAAAATTTATGTATTCATATAACCTTAAAAAAAAATTGTGTTACACACTCCTGCACACTTTCTAACTAGCAAATTTATGTATCAATATTAATTTTGGTACTACATGAGGCAAATGAGGATGAGGTTCTCACACAACAGGTACACTATGGACAAAAGTATTGAGTCAAATATCATTAGTTGAGAAATCAAGCACCTAGCCATGAAGTCTGCCTTTACAAACATTTGTGAACGAATGTGTTGTTCTAAAGAGCCCAATGAATTCGAGTGTGGTCCTGTAACAAGATGCAACAAATCAGTTCATGACATGTCTTCCATCCTAGAAATTTCACAATCAGCAGTAATTGGCATTATTGCAAAATGGAAGTGTTTAGGAACCACAGAAACTGAGCAGACGTGGCAGACCACGTGAAGTTACAGAGCAGGGCCACTGAGTGCTGAGGTGCATAGTGTGTAAAAGTTGCCAATACTCTGCTGACTTACAGTAATAACTGTGGAGATCCAAACCTCTTTTGGTGGAAGGTTTCCAAAACCGAGCAGCAGCATGCAAACCTTACATCACCAACACAATGGCAAGCATAAGATTACAGTGGTGCTAGGCATACTGCAACTGGACTGTGGAGCAGGAGTGAGGAGTGAAAAATCGCACTTCACTATTGGGCAGCCTGATGTATGAATCTGGGTTTAGAGAATGCCAGGGGAATGGGACCTGCCTGACTGCGTTGTTACGACTGTAAAATTTGGTGGAGAAGGGGTAATGCTACAGGGTTGTTTTTCTAGGGTTGGCCAGGGCCTCCTAGTTCCAGTGAAGGGAAATCTTAATGATTCAACTTAACAAGACATTTTGGACAATTCTATTCTTCCAATTTTGTGGGAAGACATTGGGGGAGGAGCCTTTCCGTCACACCAAGACTGTCTGGCCCACACAGAGCCCTGACCTTGACTCCATCACTTGACTTCATCAAACAACTCCGGGTTGAACTAGAACAGAGACTGTGAAACAGGCCCTCTCATTCTACATCAGTGCCTGACCTCACAAATGCTCTTCTGGGTTAATGGGCAAAAATTCCCACAGACACATTCCAAAATCTTGTAGAAGTTCTTCAGTAGAAGTCCACAAGAGTAGAAGCTGTTATAGCTCCAAACCCATGCCACTGCCTATGGATTTAAAATGAGATGTTATATAAGCTCCTGAAGGTGCAATGTGTAGGTGGCCCAATACCTTTTTCTATAAAGTGTCTGACTACCAACGTTATTGTAATAGATATCGCAAATAAAGGAAGATAATTAAAATACTTAATTTAGAAGCTTAACTTGATAAAAGGTTTTTGCGAAGATTTGAGAAACAATTTGTTTGATGAAATTCTTCTTCTTCTTCTTGTTCTTCTTTCGGCTGCTCCTGTTAGGGGTCGCCACAGCAGATCATCTGCTTCCATCTCACCCTATCCCTTGCATCCTCTTCCCTCACACCAACCCTCTGCATGTCCTCCTTCACTACATCCATGAATCTTCTCTGTGGTCTTCCTCTTCTCCTCCTGCCTGGCAGCTTCATCTTCAACATCCTTTGTCCAATATTTTAACTATCCCTCCTCTGAACATGTCCAAACCATCTCAGCCTTGCCTCTCTGATTTTGTCTCCAAACTTCTCAACATGAGCTGTCCCTCTGATGGACTCATTTCTAATCCTGTCCATCCTTGTCACGCCCAGCAAAAATCTCAGCATCTTCAATTCTGCCACCTCCAGCTCCACGTCCTGTCTTTTTGTCAGTGTCACTGTCTCCAAACCATACATCATAGCAGACCTCACTACCGTCTTGTAAACCTTCCTTTTCACTCTTCCTGCTATGCTTCTGTCACAAAGCACTCCTGACATTTGTCTCCACCCACTCCACCATTCAGCATCACACCTTCAGTTTCCAGCTTCAAAGTCATAATTCTGACACTCTCTTCACCTCCAGAACACTCTTCACATACTCTTTCTTCAAAATTACCCCTACTCCATTTCTCTTCCTACCTCACCATGGTACAACAGTTTGAATAGCTTTGCTTCCCCTCCACCTGGTTTCTTGCATACACAATACATCAACCTTCCTTCTCTTAATAATATCAGCCAACTCTCTCCCTTTACCAGTCATAGTCCCTACATTTAAAGTCCCTACTCTCACCTCCACCCTCCTACCTTTCCTTCTCTCTCTCTGCCTCCTAACACGCCCTCCTCCTCTCCTCCTCCTTTGTTTTCAGCTAGCAGTAGCATAGTTTCTCTGTTGGCTAATGCCATGAGAGGCGATTGTTGTTAGCCTTGAACAATCTGGTATGGAAATTGTATTATGAATTTGCATATTTGATTTGGTAAAGATCTTTTGCTGGATGCTTGTCCTGATGTTGAGTGGTCTTAAAAGTAAAGGAGTTAAAACAGCTTCTGTAGAACAGGTGATGAACTGAGGGCTCCACCAAGGAGACAAAGTAGGTTTATTTTAAACAGTGAATCATGCAAAGCTACTCTAAGAAAGGAATGAAAATACAGAATGTGAAGAATAAGCTCCATTTGAGTAGCCAAAGAATAAAAACTGAAGCTGTTGTCAGACATACACTGGATCCTTGGACTTCTCTAGACTTTATCTGATGGCAGTGTCTGTTCCAGATCAGACATGTAAGAGTCTTTAACCTGCCAGGGACCTGTACCATGAAGAATTTACATAACATATGTACCCACACCTCTCCTTGTGGTCCCTCCCACTCTAGATGGGAGTGAAGGAGATGATAAAATAGTGGTAGGTTTACTTTCAGGATTCAGAAAACACTTGATACAGTTTATAAGGTAGGATGGGACTGTAGTAAGTTGGTAGATTGAATCTGGTGGAGAATGGTCTGAGGAGCTGAGGTATATGGAATCTTGATTACTAGATTGGTTTCAGGTGTGTGTATGAGCCATTTAAGAAGGAGGTGAACAAACCTTTGTTGCACAGTGTTTTCAGAATTTAACGTAATGTTTCCTTGAAACAGTGTGAAAAGGTGGGTGGGTTAAAAGTTTTTAGTTAATGAGCTGTACACACAAGTAATGAGCTGCCATAGGTGCTAAGCTTGCTTAACACAACAAGGCATTCAACTTCCTGGCATTCAGTTTTCAAAAAGGCTTTGCTGTCAGGGGTGAGTGCAGCCCTGGAGAAAACAGGAAGACAGTAAAAATGAGAAGAGAGCCAAGAGTTTAAAAATTCTTTAGTCTTCCCTGACTTCAAGCTGAGTCATCAAAAATGGTTTATACGGATACAGAAGAGAGGCATATTCACAATTTTTGGCTCCTGGAAATGTCTCTGTTATTCGACTGTGTCTTTAAAGCACGATAAATGTAACTGAAAGCCAAACCTTGAACATATGGATGAAGACTCAGTACTGCTTTTGTGCATCAATCCATACTTTTCAATGAAATCTAATTTATTTACCTTCCTCCAAAGGAAAAAAAGTGGATTTACTTTCACTTCCTTGTGGATAAGTTATATTGACCAAAGTATTTGACTCTTTTAAACTGAAAAACATGCCCTGTTTCAGCTAATTTTGTCTTAAAGGGGTCATTTCAAACAGCGAGCAAAACTACAGCAGTACAAAACTAAGGCTATGTTCCCACTGCAATTTTTTTGCGTGGTCGTTTACATTATAATTTAAATGCGACCGCCATCAGACTCCAGGGTGAACAGTCTGCCGTCCTGAAGAAAGTGTGATGTCACACTCAGAGCACGCTGTGTTTACAGAAGTAAATATGGATGCTACACATGTCAGCGTGTGAGTAAAACGTCACTTTCTTTCCATTGACGAGCTCCATCAGCGCTGTCTGCCAGGCTTGTTTGTTTGTTGACATTTGATCTCACCGCGTCTCGCCTCCTCCGGCGCAGAATTATGACGTCTGTCTCACTTCAGTGGTGGAAAAGTCGGATGAAAAACACTGGATATGTATCAGATTTAGGACCACATATGGAAGTGGTCTGAATCCGATTTGAAAAAGTCGGATCTGTGCTGTTCAGACTGTCATAAAAAAAATCAGATTTGGGCCACTTTTGCCTGCAGTGGGAACGCAGCCTAAAACTAATCAGATCAGGCGTAGCGAAGCGAAGACGGCGGCCACGGCGGGGAGAAAAGAAGAATGTAGAATCTGGTCACAGATGGTAAATGTAGATCCATCCATCATCCCAACATACTGACACTCAAACTGTTAATCTTTAATGTATGTGAAAGAAATTCATGCAAGGCTGTGTCTGTGAAAAATCAGCTCAAATGTTGAAAGTGTGCTCTGAGCGGAGCACACAGGCAACATAAATTCATGAGTTTATCGGCATTCAATCATGTTGTGAGAAGATGAAAACTGCAGGGGAAGAGAGAGCGGGAGGAGGTAATAAAGCAGAGAAACAAATCAAAGAAGGAATCAATGAGAGAGATGGGGTCCCCTCCTTCCAAATGCTCTCATGCCTGAGGTTTGGCAGACTCTCCGGCTGCTTCTTTATGAGAAAAGCAACGACAACCAAAACTAACAAATGTAGTGTAAGCAGGGCTGCTGGGTATCAACGTCAGTGCTGTTTAACTACAGACCTGAGCTGCAACTGGAGCTATGATGATAAATCAGCTCTGAATTACTGAAGGGTAAAATGAGAGGGAGTTATCCTCCAAATATCTGATGCATGGAAACGGCGCACTGCTTTATAACCAGCGCATTACTTTCAGAGGGGATAAGATATGTTTTAAAGCGTAGACTCCCACAATCCCTTGTGTTATACCAGGTATGTAGAAGTTCCTGATCTGAAACCTGAACTGATTCTGTTTGGAAGTCTATGAGTATCGTTGAACAGTAATGTTACGGTTTGTGGAGTTTAGTTTTCTGGTTTTGTAAAGCTTACGCACTTATCCCAACACTGATGATGCTACGTAGGTTATGCTCAGGGTGCGATTCGCTGGGAGGATTGTCCGCTCTCGTCTTTACGTCCCTGCCTCTGTCCTTTTCATCCCTGGTGGGGTTAAAATTGAGTGGAGCCACGCCGATCGCCAAGCTTAGTGTGGGCCTCACCATCGGCTGGAAGAACCAGCATTGCCTCCCTTTTCTGACGGCGTCTTCCAACAGTCATTGGTTGTGTTTGTGGAGACAGGCGTGGGGACCGCCCATCTCCGCCCGCCACGAAAACCTTACCTAAAGTGCAGAGCAGGGGGGTACCCAAACCTCATCCTCCTCTAGAGAGAGCACTGCTGAATCCTTTGATCCGGGTCAGAGCTCCAGTGGGATGAAGTCAGGGTGTCTTTTAACCCCTTGTTAGAACCCTGACTCTGATTGCTGAATTGCCACTGAATTGCGGTGTGTTAAAATAGCATTTAACCATTTGCGTAGTTTCATTTGAACGCACGAGTGAGAATATTGCACATATTAATTAGATTTTTTTTAAAAACATTCTTGTAATCACTGTTATACAGTATAAGTTCTGAACTTATATAACTGAAGTTTATATGTGGTCTCATTTATTACAGTGAGAGGAGTCATCAATAATACACATTCTTCATGCTGTTTTTCCTGGCATACAGGAACACAAATCTCCCCCTGTGTGTGTTTATCACTCCCTGACTGAGTGAGACAAATATTGTAGTGGATAACATTTCCAAAAATGTAAATCTCAAAGCTTTTACTCAATAAATACATGTTATAATCTGGACTAAGTGTTGTGCATTTGCAGCAGTTACTGTAATTGGTTCAGTGAGGGCTGCGGGAGGTTTAGTTTGTGCTTTGTGGAAATCGAGTTGTTATGACACGCACGTAAAGGTTATGTTATGTGAAAAAGTAGCACAGATAATAACTAGCTATATTAGCTACTTTGAGCCACAACAGACCAATTACTGTCAGAATAATGATGGTCTACAACATGTGGATGGGACTGCCGTGACTCAGGATGTAGAGTGACTTTCATCTACTGTCCTGTCTGTGCTCCATGCGGTCATTAAAGTGGATGTGCTCGTACAGTACTGTGCGGAAGTCTCAGTCCACGCCGCGTTTCGTTCTATTTTGACTTCCTTGTAATTGTTTAAAGTGGTCTCGAGTAAAAGTTCTCAAAGTGTTTGTGTCTTCTCTCTCATTTCCGGTCCAGTTCTTGTACTTGGCCATTTTCACAGGAATATTTTTCTTGTTTGTTAAACTACCTAACACCGACCTATGAATCATGCAAGCGTAAGAAAAGGCTCCCAGCACAAGAGATGAACCAATGTGGTGTCTGCACATTACAGACAACTTTGCAAAGAAACAATTTTAAATGGTATTTTAGGCACTTTATTATTAGCAGCCTTTCACAAAACACATCATTTGCTCCCATTTCTTCAGATGAATCTAAAACACTTAGGATAACACCGTCTGACAGGCATGAAATTGTGTTTTTACACCAACAAAGTGATTCCCAAAGATATACTAAAAACTTGGCATATCTCGGCATAGTGTGCTGTTTGTATTTGAGGAAACTTGACAACTAGAGGACAAAAGACCAAAAACTGCAACAGATGAACAATATCTGAATATCTGAAAGAAAGAGGAACAAAATCCATCAAAGACCTGAGAATTTTTATTCAACCTTCAGTTGATCCATCTACTGTTCACTGAAGCCTCATCAGAAATGGTCTCAGTGGAAGGGTGGCTGTCAAGAAGACGTTCTTAAGGAAGGGAGACAGGGAGAAAAGGCTGAGCTATGAAAATGACACAGGAACTGGACTGAACATCAGAGGAAACAGGCCTCATGGAATCCAATAAAGCCATCTGTAAAACACGGTGGAGCCTCCGTCATGGTTCAGGGTTGCATTTCAGCTAGTTGTTGGGGATCTGGACGAAACTGATAGAATGGTATGGAAGCAAAACGTACCATCAGATGTTGATGCACTATGCAATACCAACACGAAACTGTCTGATTGGCAAAGGCTTCATTTTTCAGCACCACAATGTTCCAAAACACATCTGGAGAGAAAAGCACACGATGAAACACTGCCAGTCATGGATTGGCCTCCACAGAGCCCAGACCTCAACATTATTAAAAAGCAGCCAAAATCCATAGAAGAGCATTAGACTGTCCTCCAAGAAGCCTGGAGAACTATTCCTGAAGACTAATTAAAGAAATTCCCTGAAAGCTTATCTAAGACAGTTCAAATCGGGGTTGACTTTCAGCCAGTGGTGCTGGCGATCTTGTCAAAACTGATCAAATTATAAAGTACCATCAGATTTTGATCCATCAAGCAACACCTTGAAACATATTTGACTGGCGACAGCTTTATTCAGCACGAAAATGATCCCAAACCCACTGCCAGCGCAGTAAAACCTACCTGGATGGAAAAAACACACAATGGAACACTATCAGTCATGGATTGGCCTCCCCAGTGTGGCATCATGTTGACAGAGAATGGAACTAAAGGCAGCCAACATCCCAAGAAGAGCTTGGAGAACTATTCCTGAAGAAGAAATGAGAGAAAGCTTGGCCAAGAGAGTTCAGGCTGTGTTGAAGAATAAAGGTGCTCATACCTAATATTGACTTTTAAGCTGCTTAGTTCTGTACAAACTCTGTTTTTGTCTTATGTGCTGTATTTCCATCTATGTTTATATGTGTTTCAATAAATCACTGCACTTCTTCCTCATATTACTAGCAAAACATAAAGAAAATGAAGGATAGCTTGAGACTTTTGCACAGTACTGTACACAGAAAGAGAGTTTGTTGTCTTGCGTAGGTATTTTTGTCTTTTTATTGTCTCTTTTGTGGTATTTTGTGTGGCTATGATTGTCTATGATTTAATTTGTGTTTTTCTTAAATTTGATTTTTTTGTTTCTCCTTTTAGTTTTACATGTTGTTACTGTAGGTCCTATTTTGCATGTTACTGTAATTGTAGCTCTGAGTCACTGCTTTTGGTTTTAAAGGCATATCTTAACATTAGTTTTAAATTGAAATTCTTACTTGAGTTGGAAAACAAAGAAAAAATGAAAGTATTATAAAAGTATAGAATAAATCTTGTTTTCAGATCCAAATAGTATTTGTTGTCCAAGTAACTACACCGACAGGGCACAGGGGAGCGATGAAGCTGGTAGAAGTGATAAGAAGGAAAGGTTGAGAAGGAGGAGGTTTGGTGTGGATGAAACGGCTATTTGTTTGGTCTGGAGGTGGAAAGTGGAGCTGACAGTAATAACAAAGGGGCCATGAATCAGAGCCATAATTAAATGTGAGCCTTGGACCAAGGTGAGTCTTGGAATGGAGTGTTTCTTGGAACGCCGCATGCCGGCGTTCAGCCAGAGTCAAGCCAACATTTAACATCAGTGAGGAGGAGAGACAGGAGCGCGGCCAATGTCGGGTCATTTCTGGGGGTTGTTAGAAGGGAGGGGGGTGAGGAAGGTTTTATTTTAGCCTTTACTGAGGCAGGTCCAAGGATAGAAGAGCTGAGCACAGCAAAACTTCACAAATCACTAGCTTTCAGCTCGGGCAACCGGGTACCATAGGGATTATGGGATATGGGCTCTCTTAACTGAAGCACTGCTGCAACATCAAACCAAAGATGAAAACAGCGTCTGGGACCAATCACAAGGAGACTGTGGGTTCTGTGCTTGTTTTTGACCAGACAACACACAGAGAAGAGTCTGCCCATCCGAGCGGTCAAAGGTGAAAACGAATTAAAGGCCAGTGATCTTTGTATCTGTTCATCTGCAGTTTTCTGTAAGTCTTACAAACTGCTTGATTTTCAGTGTTCCCTTCATTACCTGAAGTGAGCTAAAAGCATCTTGGGCTCATTCACTTTGGTTCATACATTTTGGGACGATGACGTTCTCTTTGGTGTCCCCTTTTGATTTTTAAATCAAACAGTCAAATCTTATTAAAAAAGTCTAATGTGAGCTTTATGTTCTTGAGTGGAACCCGTTGTAGACCATGATACGCCACCACCTTGAGAGAGTTCTCAACCTGACTGGATGTTGTGAAGGGTTTTTCTGGACTGAGGAAAGGATTCTGTAATCATCCAACTGAGTTGTCTTCTGTGGTGTTCAGGCCTTTTGGTGTTGCTGAGCTGATCAGTGCAATTCCTTCTTTTAAGAAATGTTCCAGGTTACCTGGATGATTGAGCATGCATCAAGACGTTCCAGATTGCTGTTCCGGCCACTCGTGGAGTTTCTGCTCTCTGGTTTATTTTGGTTTTCCAGACTACTGATGGCCTCCTTCACCTGCATCCATGACTCTTTGGAACTCATATTTCGAGTTTGAGTGAGCAGCTGCCAAAAAGCAAGTTTAACACTGGGAATCATCTGCAGAACTACGAGGGAACAGGCCTCACCTGGCCATCAGACTGTCAGAAGAACACATCCTGTATTCATCCCCAGATGGGGAAATTTCAAATCACCAACGCACTCTTGTTGTTAGTTGTTAAACACTTTTACACGCAACCCGAGAGCATCCATAAGGCTCTAAGGCTGTTGGATTCAAACTGTTGCTGTGAGGCAACAGTGCTAACTAGCATGCCACCATGCTGCATTTTGACTATTTGATTTAAAATTTAAAGAGGCAGATATTAATTATGCTCAAAACTTCTGGCGGTGGACCTGTAAATCTAAAATATCTGAAAACCTAACCTGAGTTTAAATTTGACTTGAAGATCCTCTTCTTGCGCTGCTATTTTAGATCCCTCAGCAGAAGTATGTCTCCTCATGCTTGTGCATTGGACACAAGATGTCCTCCAGTGTGTCCTTCAACCATCCTTCAACTTGATTTTCATTTTCAGGAAGAGGCTGAAGTCGTAGTGATGGTGGCCTTCTTATAGCTGTATGAATGGGCAGATATTGCCTCAAAAGCTGCAGTGGTAACTACGTAGCGAGTAATGCTTTCTGCTAATTTCTCCAAGTGGACAACTGCAATAATTCAGTTCCTGGAATTAATTTAACATACAGGCCACAATTATTGAAAAAAGCCTTTGAAACGTCCTTGCCAAGACTCCTCTTCCTGTAGTTTTAAACAAAGCAGACAAGCCAGAGAGAAAAGCACTAATGCACTATGAGCCTCATTTCCAGCTCTTAATGCATTCAGGCCTAAGAGACGAGAAGTTGGTTTGCTCACAGTGGTGTGGAGCAACGAAATGAGAACGTTTCTTTAGAGACGACAGATCCGCCTCTGCAGTTCAATCCAACGAGGAAAGGCAGCTCGTGATTGAATCTAACAAACGCTGAATGGTTCAGTTCAGGAAAGTTTTGCCATTTTAGATTCAGTTTGGCTTCGTTCATATCATAAAACCATTTTTTTCACTTCAGAACAAAACAAAGAAAGGTGACACTAAAGAAGTAGAAGGAAAAAAAAGCTAAGCTGACAAGTTAAAACACATCTGTGTTGGATGAGAGGGTTTAGATGACAACTGGAGACGGGAAGGAGGAAAGTGGGGAAATAAGAAGGAAAATTGCTTGGAGGGGCAACATGAGCTCACGGAGAGACTCGGTGACACACAGTTTACACAACAGGATAATGACTCACTGTAAACACTTATCAGAACCACACCGTATGTTCCTGTAACACCAACTTGCAGAGAAAGGAAATCACATTAAAGCTGCGTCTTCTTAGCTGAAGGAGGAGGAAGCTGTGATGAGATCCGACTCAGCGAAGCAAAATAAATTGCCGTTTGCAATTCCTCACGGGACATTTGGAGTGATGCTGCTTTGCTTTTAAGAAGGGGAAGGTTGCCTCATTTTTTTAACTTTCACAGAAAAACGATGGGAATGAGAAACACAGCAGGACTTGACCCCTTTAAGCAAATGCCTTCACCAGGTAATAATGTGCGAAAGTCCATATTTGCTGAAAAGACGTGTGAGATGTTTGTCTAACCAGCATTAATGAGACGTTCACATGCTGTGAGTTGAGTTAATGATCTTTAAACAGAGGAGAGCTAATCTCTTTCTCCTCTGATTTCCTGCCATAATCCAAACACATGCAGTTCGGTGGATTTGTGGCCCGACCGGTAAAGTGTTAGCTGACCTGATGTAACCTGCCGCTCTCCTAGTTCACGCTGGGATAAGCTCGCTGCAGCCTGGCGTTGATGTTGCATGTCTCTATTAGAAGGCTGGAATCTGGTCATAAAAGGCGCCGCATACGGTCCCATTTCCAGAGCTGTGAAGTCATCCTCTGATTTCCAGCGTTAGTCAAATATTCTGAGCACTTTCCAATCTTATGTTAACTCTGTCCCAGCTTTTGTTGAGTTATATTTACAAAATCCCATGAAGTTTGCCTGTTATTTTCTTTCTACTTGGATTGGACTGCTTTTATTGTCATTTCAACCACATATAAATACACAGTGAAATGAAATAGCGTTCCCCCAGGACCCGGTGCCCCATACAAGGGTTAATGCCAGCCGGCCAGGGCCCGCCTTCGGCCCAGCACACAACCCCGCCTGCAATGTCCTCTTCCCCGGGCCACCGGCATCAGGCGACGCCGAAGACCGAAGGTCGCCCAGCCGCAGCATCAGCCCTGCGACGATACTTCCCCGGAACCCAAAAACTTTGGTTTCCAGGACGCTGCCCGGCAGGGCATGAAAAACAACGCCGCCGGATCGCCAGTTAGCACTGTCTGTGGACTGAGCTACGGAGCTACGGCGTCTGGTCGTCCTCGAACCTCGGACTTTAGAACATGAACTCCACCGTCCCGGCGTCCACAACACCCAAATACTGGGTCAAAACAGGGACAATCACAGGGGCACAAGCACCGCCTTGGTTCCGGAGTGGCCACGCACTACCGTCGCGCCGCCATCTTGGTCCCTATATAAGTCTATAAAGTATGAAGCAGCAGTGTTACAGACACTAAAACGTTAATAGCTTTTCTGAAAGCGCTGAATTCTTCAGACTGCTCTTGTCCTCCTCCCTCTGCCTGTAGCCTGCAGACGAAACCAGGGTAACTTCATATTTATGAACAGAATTCCACAGGAACAAGTCCTCAGGTGTTCAAACATCCCAACACTGCACAAATGTTTGTGCACAGAAAGCAGCTTGTCATCGGCAAAGTAAAGTCTTTAGGGACGTGTGGAGCTCCAAAGGGACCTGTCACCGCACCAGTATCAGTGCAGTGGAGACACGGAGAACTACAAAAGCTGCCCTGGCCAAAGTCGAGACGTTTGCAAGCCAACATCTGTCGTGAATCCTACCAATCTGTTCAAATTCAGCTTGCGGCAGCAGACAGAGCAACAGCCGGGAGAATGCCGACAGCCAGCATCATCAAACAGTCCCTGAACAGGAACCAACAGGGATCAAAGATGGAGGGGATGGCCACGAAACGTCTGGTGCTAGGACCTTGTTGCAGATGTCAAAGTAAAGCGGACTGAAATGGGAATGGCTCAATGTTAAGTGGTAAAAAGAATAAAACTCCTCTGAAAATGGTCAGATAACAAGCGATCAATGTCCAAATAGCCAAAGAAACACTTTGAAAGACTTTCAGAAAGCCTGGAGAGCTATTGCTCATGACTGCTGTACCTGATAAAATGGGTTCAAACATATTTTCTCCTTTAGAACAAAAAAGCAACGGTTAAAAAAATGAGACTTGAAAATCTCCTCCTTCTTTCGGCTGCTCCTCTTTGGGGTCTCCACAGCAGATCATCCTCTTCCCTCACACCAACCCTCTGCATGTCCTCCTTCACTACATCCATCAACCTTCTCTGTGGTCTTCCTCTTCTCCTCCTGCCTGGCAGCTCCATCTTCAACATCCTTTGTCCAACATATCCACTCTCCCTCCTCTGAACATGTCCAAACGTCTCAGCCTCTCTGCCTTTATCTCCAAACCACTCAGCCTGAGCGGTCCCTCTGATGGACTCATTTCTAATCCTGTCTAATCCCAGTGAAAATCTCAGCATCTGTAATTCTGCCTCCTCCACCTCCTGTCTTTTTTGTCAGTGCCACCATCTCCAAACCACACATACCGGCAGGCCTTCGCTTTCACTCGTGCTGCCATCCTTCTGTCACGAAGCCAAAGACGTTTCTGCCCGTGGTTACATATTTCACATCCAGAGCTGAAATTGTATTTTAACTTGTATTCTTTTTGTGATATCCGAGCCAGTGCTTTAGTGGAGTGTGAGGGTGATTGTGCTGCTGCTTTCACGCCCATTCCCATTTTCTCTGGACCCCTGAATTACAGGGTGTGTGTTCGCTGGTCTGCTGAGGGCCTGAGTGTTTGCTTCTGCTGACAAACACGACGCGCTCGAGCACAAGAGCGAGAGACGCTGCAGGCCCAGTTCCACTCTCCAACAAAGAAACGGGCTGACTTCAAATCTGTCGCTGCATCACCACATATCACAGTGAAGCGCTTCTGTTTGTGAAGCAATAACCACGTAAACGAGCAGCCAAAATGAATCCAGCATTCAATTACAGCCTCTCCCCCTCCCCCCACCTGTTTCTCTCTTCCTCCCTTTGAAAAAAATT
>VUQH01054682.1:0-23106 GCA_015106775.1 Etroplus canarensis | reverse complement strand
CCCCCCCGCGGCCAAGGGACGGGAGCCCCAGAGGGACCGAGGCGCCAAGTAGCCGACCCCGCCAGAGACCACTGCTACCCGGTGCCACCCTCACGCCGAGTCAGGGCCCAGCCACCCAGGACCACCAAGAAGGGTGGCCAGCGTCCACGCCCAGCCGTCCGGGCATGGACTCCAGAGACCCCAAGAACCCACACCTCTGGGGAGACAGCAGCAAGGAGCGAGGAGGGGCACCCCCTACTGACCATGGTGATAGATAGAGGGGTCAGCAAGCCCCAGATCCAGTCACACTGACCTGCATAAACAAACACCCACACACACACACACTCAGACCAGACGGGAGGGTAAATAAATAAATAAAAACACGTATACGCACACACGCAGGCAGACGCACGCACACACACATGCACGCGAACACACACGGACACACGTTGGGCCACCCCCGATGCGCGGGAGAGAGGATGCTCTCCAAGCTCCGCTATGAACCGGGGATGCAGCCATCCCGGCCCCCAGTCCCAGCCCAAAATTTAGAAAATTTTGAGCATGCACAAAATCTCCAATGTTTGCCAGCGTATGGCTCATATGTCCCACATATGCAGACCATATGTTGCAGGTACTTTATGCATACAGAGACTCATGTTACTCGTGTGTCGAAATACGTGGAGATAATGTCTAGCGTACCCAAAACGTATTAATAACCTATGAAGAACGTGTTTTTAACATATATGTAACATATATCAAACTCACTTCCAACGGATATTGACATTTGTAGACGTATTTGACATGTTCCAGTCGTACTGAATGTGTTTCTGATGTACAGCTACCTTATAATTACGTATGTGCTGTGTTTAAAGGAAGTGGTATAAATGGGTTTCAAGTTGTGAATGCTGGCAATACGCTAGCATCCGTTGGTATTAAGTTCTATATATGTTAGCAATACATTATGTATACGTCTTTTTAACATCATTGTTCTGTGTATGCCATTGCTTTAGAGGAATTTCGATGTGTCAGCATAAGCTTGTTATATCATCATGGTGTGACAGGGCCCAAAGCAGTAGATTTAAGGAAGTACTTTCTCTTCCCTGGATAGCAAAGCTTTTGTATAGTGGCATCATATTAAAAATGTCAGAAAGAAGTCCTTCCATGTCACTTCTTCACTCTTGAAAAATTCACATTCTCCCCCTCACTGTTTCTACTGTTTTCCAGGACCTTTTCTCAGAACTGCAGAAACATTGAGGTGTTGAACCTTAATGGCTGCACTAAGATCACAGACAGCACCTGCCTCAGCCTGAGCAAGTTTTGCTCCAAACTCAAACAACTAGATCTCACCTCCTGCGTGTCCATCAGCAACCACTCCCTCAAGGCCCTTAGGTAGCACCCACACACTTGTTGCTGGGTTCTTTTACTCACAAACCTGAATTTGGGTCACCTGTCTTTAAGTTGTTTTTTTGTCTCAATTGTGTAACATGTGCACGTGCTCAGTGATGGCTGCAGAATGTTGGAGACGTTGAATCTATCGTGGTGTGACCAGATCACGCGTGATGGCATTGAGGCCCTAGCTAGAGGCTGCACTGGTTTGCGAGCGCTGTTCCTCAGAGGCTGTACACAGGTACACAAACATTGATTTGGTTTGTTTCAGGATAATTTATGTCTTCTTTGACTCTTTCCAAAGCAGTTTGGCTTTGGCTGAGCACACATAGTAATAGAAATGGTAAATAGTAAGCAAGTCATACATGGCACACTTTTTCCCAAGTGTTAAAAAAAATCATAGTAGACCTTACAAAAGAGACTTGCTCATTTCCTCACTTGCTAGTCCTAACATGGTATGTTTCCCATTGCACGATATTTGTCTTTTTCCTGTAATTCCTTTTTCTTTTTTTTTGTGACAAGTTGCTATTTTCTTTTTCTGGTGCCTCTGTAGAACCAACATCTTCTTCAGGATTTGTGCTCAGCTGTTTTCTTATCCAAATCTTGTTTATGGTTTTTTACTGGAAAAATACCATGAGATCCTCATGAATTCACATTTGGATTTGGAGACTCACAGGGGACAGTAGTCACTTGTGACTAAGACTACATACCTCCGCCAAGGCTGAAAATTACCCCCACACTATACATAAACTGTGATTTGTTTGTGGTATTTTATCGAGAACATTAAGATTTTTTTTGTTATTTCAAACTGACATGTATTTGTGAAGATATGATACAAAATATCAGATTTTTCTTGCAATAGTTAAAAAATGCTTTCCAAAGATTCCTGGATCCAGATTAACTCCAAAATTGAATCACTTCTGTGTTGCGCCAAGCACCATCTTTGGCCCATAACTTTTTAAATAATCTTTATAACAGACACATAAACCAAATCAATTACATAACCCCTTTTACAGAGGTAATAACAAGTGATTAAACAATTTAGAAAAACAGGAGAAAGCAAACAGTGCTTCCTCCATTAATTAGGGACATTTTAGTTTAAATGAACTGTTCACATATAAATTACATACATACAGTTTTAGCCATAAGTCTTTGGAGAATGAAGCAGTTTTTGTAATTTTGCCTCTGTGCTGTGCTATAGCTTTTAAATCGAACAGTTGAACTTTGATCCAAGTACAGACTTTCAGCTTTAATTCAAGGGCTTTGGCAAAAAAAAACTGCAGTCACTGTTCAGGAATTATAGCTATTTTAATACACAGTCCTCCATTTTCAGAGACTTAAGTAATGGGACAATTGACTGACAAGCAGTTGCATGGCTAAGTGAGGCCTGTTCTCTTGTTATTCCATGACAAACTAAGCAGTCAAACGATCTGGAGTTGATTCAGTGTGTTCAAGTTGCATTTCATAGCTGTTCACTGGGACTCTCAATATGAGGTCCACATAGATGTTGGTGAGAAGCTGAGAAGCCAAAATAAATAGAAATGGCAAAAAAACTTTAGGAGTGCCTAAAACAGCCATCTGGAACATTCTTAAAAGTAGGAATGTAGTGGCAAGCTCAGCAACACCAAAAGGTCTGGAAGATCACAGAAGACAACCAAAATGGATGATAGCAGAATTTTTTACTTGATTAAGCAAAACCCTTTACAGCATCTAACCAACTCAAGAACACTTGAGGCGGCATGGGTATTATTGCCAAAGTCTTCAATCAAGAGATACCTTTGTGAATGTAAATACAGAAGGTTTACTACAAGGTGCAAATCATTGTTTACACTCCAGAGCAGGAAGACCAGGGTAGATTGTGCCAGAAAACATCTAAAAGAGCCTGCCCAGTTTTTGGAAAAAAAAAAAAAAACTCTTTGAACCGATGAAACCAAGATGAACCACAATGACAGGAAGAGAAAAGTATGGAGAAGGAAAGGAACAGGTCATGATCCAAAGCATACCACATCACCTGTCAAACAAGCTGGAGGCAATGTTATGGCTTTAGTATGTATGGTGGTGTACAGAGGCAGAATTACAAAAAATGTCTTGTCCAATAACTTATGGACCTAACTATAAATTAAATGCTTTCCATATCTTGATCGATAACACTGTGTATTTCTCTTTTAACCCAGCTGGACGATGGAGCATTGAAACACCTTCAAAAACACTGCCCAGAACTCACCACCATAAATATGCAGTCTTGCACAGTAAGCCGAACACTTGGTTGTGGGATGCAGAGTGGAAGCAACTGATATTAATGCATGAATAATGGCTCTGAATGCATTTTGTAGGTTTGTAATCTGTTTTTTATATCTGTTGCCTCCAGCAAATAACAGATGAAGGTCTGGTAAGTCTGTGCCGAGGATGCCACAAGCTGCAGATTCTCTGTGTGTCTGGCTGCAGTAACATCACTGATGCCTCTCTCACTGCACTGGGGCTTAACTGTCCCCGACTCAAGTAAGAAACACATATAGACATACACACACAGACACCTGTCTCACAAGCTTTCTCAAAGAGTTTATTTCAATATCCTCATATATCCAGGAAATGTGACTGCTATCACTTCCAAAAATGGCTTAGAATCTTTTTTCTTAGATTTTCAAGCTAATTCATCTTCTTTAAAAAAAACATCCAAACTATTGAACTTTTGGTGAATAAAAAGTCTAATATTTTGGGCCAATTGACCAACCATTAGATCCCACTGTTTTCTGCAAAGATCTTCAATACCCCCTCCTCATACTGACTGATACTTACTATTAATGTTCATAATGCTAAAACACAATGAGCCACAATAATTCCACAATGTTTCCAGCTTCACACTGCTCCAACTGGTCTTCACGAATGTTGTGTGTCTGTCTGTGTCAAGGATTCTTGAAGCTGCACGCTGCTCTCATTTTACGGACGCTGGGTTCACTGTGCTGGCCAGAGTAGGTTTTACTTTACTTTTTTGCCTCTTATCTGTAAACCTTTAGTTAGGCCAACTATCCATCTCAGACTAATACTTCTGTTCAATTAAAAGCTTTTCTCACAAAACCATCTATTTATCTTCACAGAACTGTCATGAGCTTGAAAAAATGGATTTAGAAGAATGTATTTTGGTAAGAACATTGGTTTCCTGATCTACTCCCAAGATCATACTTTATGGTATTTTTTATGACGATCAAGAGAATGCAAGGGATAGGGTGAGATGATCTGTTGTGGCGACCCCTAACGAGAGCAACCAAAATAAGTAGAAGAGGGAGGAATAATCCACTCACTCTAGCACTTAAATTACTTTTGACAAAAAGTAGAAATAGTGACATAAAAAAAAATCTATCAGGTGTATTCAGATCATGTATTACATGCTTCCAAACACTTGAACTGAGCCTCTCACCTGTCCATAGACATGTGAGAACAGTACGTTAATCAAATTTGTCCTGTCCTTAGGTGACAGATAACACCCTGGTTCAGTTGTCAATCCACTGCCCTCGGCTGCAAGCACTGGTAAATAAACAATGTCTGACTCTGGGCCAACATCTTTCTGAGCCTCTCTGCATTACTGTGTGAGGTTTAATCCATCTATCTGTGTCTTTAACCCTACACAGTCCCTGTCCCACTGTGAGCTGATCACAGACGATGGCATCAGAGCTCTGAGCAGCAGTACCTGTGGCCAAGAGCGCCTCACCGTGGTGGAGCTGGACAACTGCCCCCTCATCACTGATGTGACACTTGAGCACCTGAAGAGCTGTCATCGCCTGGAGCGCATCGAACTCTATGATTGTCAGCAAGTCACCCGGGCTGGCATCAAACGCATCAGGGTCAGTGAGCATGATGGAAAAATACATGCTGGTTTTCATCATATAGAATTCACTGTGTTGGAAATTGGAGCTGTGGTTTAAACTGGCTTCAAAAGAATTGTCTGGCATTTTGAAAAATATGCTCATAAGAATTTTTGCTAAGACATAGATGAGAAAATCAGTACTACTCTCTCTCACGATATACACAAATAGGTTGCAGCTCTAAAAATATTTCACGGGCCAAAACTGAGCTTGTGCTTTTTTCCTTTTTTTCATTTGCACACAGGCCCACCTTCCAGAGATCAAAGTCCATGCCTACTTTGCCCCAGTGACGCCCCCTCCCTCTGTACATGGAGGTGGCCAGCGTCTGTGCCGCTGCTGCATCATCCTCTGACAGTGGAGGGCCAGGGGGGGCCACCTCTGTCTACAGGTCCTGCTGCTCTGATAGGGGGCTGATGACATTGTGGTGGGGGGTTGAGGTAGGCAAAGGGGAGGGGGGGGCTGGACCCACTCACTGCTCCTGATCACTGATCAAAACGTTGACTGATTGCCGCTGATCCCTGATCAGTTGAACTTGCCCCTTCTCTCTCCTCTTGCTCACCAATCAGCAGTGCAGCAGCCCGGGTTATGGCGTGGCGGGGTTGGAGCAAAGAACATGGATGGATGGACTTTCTCTTTTCTCCCTCTGTCTCGTTCTCTCTTTCTCACTGTAAAGACAAGAACAGGTTCACCATTCCGTTCTGCTTCTCACATCCCGGACTCCCCACCTGTGAGCATAAAGGACTACACCTGGACAGCTGTAGGTGGGGGGTCTGAACAGTGGAACTACAATGCTTCATGTTCAAACTAAAGAAAAAAATGATGATATTGTCATGTTGGAAACTCTCTGTGGAGTATCATCTCAACCAATTACATGACACGTCTACGTGACCATCCTGTGATTCATTCTGCTTTGACCAATAAACACACAGCATGGAGGAAGAGGAGAGCTGGGCTATGGGTGAAAGGCAGATCTTCTGGATATGAACAGTGAAGCTTTGGCACAGCCGGCTCAGCTCCACAGTGGCTGGGGAAAAACAGGAAGTACAAAAATGGAACATATGACATATTTGTGCATCTGAGAAACTTCTGTTGAGATTTTGATTCTGTTTGTACAGAAATGTTTTGCAATGAAAAAAAAGATTTACAGCAACTAACTCAAAAATTTGGAGAAGGCAAATAATTATTTGTTTTCTTTTTCAGTGCTTATTGTAATTGTCCACGCCTGTCTGTTCAGAGAAGGAGATAAGCTTGTCTTTCTATTTGAAATGTAAAAGGAAAACTGTTGCTGTTTTACAAAAAAAGGACCTATGATTCAAACCCTCAGTGTCTAAAAGTGTTATGTTGACACTGTATGCTGCTGGGATGAGTGGCCTCTCCTGTGTACTGCGTGGTTACGTTGGCTCATAGGCCCTTATCCAATCCTGTCAGTAGCCCTGTGATCTAGCTTCTGCTCTACCACTTTAAGCATTTGTTTACAACCTGGATTAGGTTAGCACCACAGACTAACTTGTTTACATGAGTAGGTTTCCAGTCCCCCTGCTATTCAGAGTTAGTTACTATACTTACTCCGAATAGTTTATAACACTGATACAACTGTGGCATACCCACTGTTTTTAAATGGACTGTGACATCCACTATTTAGATTTATGCTGTGTGTATCTGGATCAGGGCTAATGTCGGTGCAACTTTGCTTCAAATGTTAAAAAGGACATTTGCTTAAGGATAAAGATGAGACAGTGAGCAAAGGCACCTCAACTTTTTGACAATCACATGAATTTTATGTATTTGGAAATTGATTTAGTCTAGTTTTGTGTAATTGTTCATTTACAGATGATGTAGAACATAATGAATTGGCCCTCCTTAATATACTCCACTTTCTTTAGACCCCAAGCAGCACATGAATAATTTACAGTTAACATCTCATACAGGTCTGGTGGCACCTGCCAGTCTTATTATATTATTGATCCCTAACAAAGTGTGGGTCATCCAAGCCTACAAAATACATGTGATATGCAGAGACTGGAAATACCCCAAACCAACATTTTATTTCACTCTATACAGACACTCCTTTAGATCAGCAGGATTTCAACATGATGTCTTGTCATGCCTGATTTCACATGTACAGGGCATGAATATCATTTCACGCACTGAAAAATGCAACAAAACAAACGCAGCTTGTAATATTGTGTTAAACAAGAGACTGGTAAGTGTTGTGTAGTGCCAAGTGCTCAAGGACTGGGGAGACTGGCAGGACAATGGATAGGACTGAAACAAAAGCGAGTAGACAGAACGGTGAAGGAAGATTTGGATGGACTCAGATACATAGCTGATTTGACTGGCTGTGATACTAATGCCCTGTTTGACAGCTGTTTTAACAGTTTTATGTTTAAGAAAAAGAAATAAATTTAAAAAATAAAACAAATGAATAAATAAAGGTGACTAATAGTAACTGTGCTTTGTCTCTGCAGTGTAACATTTTGTCTTGTATCTGAAGGACTTGCTTCATAGTCTTCTTTTGGCCGCTCCCATTATCATCTGCCTCCATCTCACCCATTCCCTTGCATCTTCTTTTGTCACGTCAACCCTCTTCATGTTTTCCATCACTGCATTCCACGAACTTTCTGTGGTCTTCCTCTTTTTCTCAATCATGGCAGCTCCATCTTCAACATCCTTTATCAAATATATCCACTATCCCTCCTCTGAACATCTCCAAACCATTTCAGCCTTGCCTCTCTGACTGTCTCCAAACTTCTCAACTGGAGCTGTCCCTCTGATGTACTCATTTCTAATCCGTCCTGGTCATTCCCAGAGACAATCTCAGCATCTTCAGTATTGCCACATCCAGCCCTGCCTCCTGTCTTTTTGTCGATGCCACCATTCCAGAACCATACATCACCTCTTATAGACCTTCCAGATCACTCTTGCTGCTACCCTTCTGTCACAAAGCACCCCGACACTAGTCTCCACCCACTCCACCCTGTGGGCACGCTCTTCTTCGCCACTCTTGTGCTTATATGCGTTGCTTTGGATGGTTGACCCCAGGCATTTAAATTCATCTACCTTCACTACCTTTACTCCTTGCATCTTCAGACTTGCAACAATCTTAGCACAGGCTCTGCAGCGGTGCCACCGCTAGATGACAGCAAAGAGCCGTGCAGCCAGGAGACACGCCCACACGTCTCCAGTGTTTTTGATTCTTGTATTACAATAGAAAACAAATGATCTAGCTACAACTCACTACAAATGTTTTTTCTAAACTTATTATTTGTGTATCCCCACTATTTAAGCACAGCTGCAGTTCAGAGTACACGTGTTCGTTTTACATTTTACATCAGGCAGTATGCGAGGCTAGCTGTGCGGTGGCCAAAGCCCCATCGGCCTGATCGTTGATCGGTTGCGCCTCCTGGTGAGCTGCAGTCCCCGGCAGCCAGCAGCTTTCAGCGCCTCATCACGGTTTCAGCGGCAGTAGCGATTATTCCCGGATTAAAGAGAAAACAGTTACCCCGGGACTGGAGCTGAGGGCTTGTTGTGGAAGTGTGGTGCAAGTTCTCACCCCCAGACGGAGTGGCCAGCTGAAAGACTTTAAAGCCTCCGGTCATGGAATAGAGGAGCGGAGTCAGGCCTGCGGATAACTGACGTTAGCCAGCGGAGCTAGCTTTTGTGAAGCTGTCCATATTTGTTTGGCTGGCCGCGCTAACTGTCTCTGTGCTATTTTTGTTAGCATAGCAGCCAACCAGATTTGCTAGTTTGTTGTGGTGCGAATATATTAAAGGAACCTGCTGGGGTCCACTGCGGATACTCGTTTCCCGAAGTTTCGCGAAGTTTTAAGTTCCTTCTGAGCTAACGCTGTGGTCAGAAAACTAGCCAGCTACGTCTTTGTTGTAACGTATAAAGTGGAGCTTCGATAGTTTGTGTGCTAAATTGATATATACATATATTCATAGATCTTACAAGGGATTGCACGTTGATGATTAAACATCAGGTGGACGCAGTCCAGACCTCAAAGTGTCTCTGGCCCTCCACGGGACTGCACTTCACATCTCGAGTCCTTCCCTCCCCGTCCAGCCGATCACTGTCTCCTGTCTCCGGCCGGCTTCAGTGGCTGGCCGCTCGGGACTGAGTGCCCAATGGAGGAACATGACAACATGGACTATTTTTACCAGCAGGTAGTGCAGAAAGATGTTACCCGCCGGTTGCAGGTTGGACAGGATCTCATTGACTACCTGAACGACCCTCACCGATCCCCAGACGTAGAGCAGGACAAACCCCGGCTGGACAAGACTATAGACGAGTTAACGGGATGGGTGAACTCCAGCAATTTCAAGGTGAGAGATCTTGCCCTGTTATCGTGAGTGTAACGCAGGTATCTCCTTGACCTGTTCATGAATTATTTTCCTCCAGCTTACTCTGTAAACGAAGAGAGAGAGCACTGACGTGCACTCTGTTTTCCCAAAGGTGAGATAAAGCCTTTAAAAGAGGTGCTTGTGATATGAAAAAGACACAAGTCCCAAGGTTTAAGATTTGTTAGCGGGTTTGTGTGTTTTTAGCAGGACTCAGAAGGTTATGTGGTTCCTTATGACGGCCAAAGTTATCCTAATCCTGGATCACAAGAGGCAGACATTTTTAAATGAAACCCAGTGACGGAGAAATGCTTTTGAGGGGCATTCCTGTGGTTTGTTGGGGTTTGTGATGCTGTTTTGGTCGTGACTGTGCGTCTGTGTCAGGGAGACCCATTGTCAGGACTGTAGACTACTGGAGCATTGGATGGGGTGGGGGAGGGGTTAGAAGACTCATTGTTATGATCCATGTTTTTCCTCCATCCATATCTCTCTCACTCTTATCCCCTTTCTCAGTTCTAGTCTCTCCTGTGTTTGTGTTTAGCAGACTGGTCTGCCCTCTTTGCCATTTTTCAGAATCTCAGGAATGTGACATTTCTGCCAACATATCACACCAATGCAGGCAGCAAGTCGAAACAGCTGGAAATCTCTTTTCAAGCCATGCTGTAAATTTACTCTCAAGTCACTTTTTGAACTGATTAAGTTTGTCTGCACTGATATGCTGGACTCAGCAAGTCTGTAAGAGTGTGGAAATTATGTGTTCAGCATTAGGAATTATCCCTAGCCTCTTGAAAAGATCTCTTTTGACAGCACCCAGCTAGAGGAAGAAAATGCTCACATAGTGTTATTTTGCTCTTATAGTCTTTTAGGCATGACTTTGAATAATAAGTTCTGTTTACTACCAAAAAGTAATGACATTGTGGTAGTGAAGAGCAGATATCCAAGTTTCATCAAGTGCTGTTTTAGCATAACCTCCAGTTCAGACTTGTAACAAATTCTGTGGTTTTGCCAGTTAAACTCAAGGTGATCATGAAGACTAGATCTGTAGCCCCTCCCAGAAATAAGCAGTGTTGATTAAAGTTTATGACTAAAGTGTTTGTTTATCGGAATGTGCAAAAAATTATTAGATTGAAATGAAGGTTTGCAAATTATCTATAAAGGTTATTTGAAAATGAATTTGCAGATGTTCAAAAGCAGACTTATTATAAGCTGAATTTGCTCTCTTTTTAAAAACACTTTAGAAATGCTATGTGAATGATTTTGTATGAGGCCTTTTTAATCGTGTGTTGCTTGTCGCTACCTGTTTCCAAACCTTACTGTGACAAGTGAACATTTTGCCTTTGTTCAGGTCTGTTCTTTTATGTGGATGACTTGTACAGTAACTTGAGCTCAGCTCGGCCTCTGTCACTGATGTGTAAGTGAATTGGGATCCCCAGAGGCCTTCATACAGCAGGCTTTTAGCGATGCTGATCATCTCCCTGCCTGGTAGAAGACAGGAGGAGTTAGCTGTAAGCAACATGCTGAGTCAGCATGGGAGATGATACAGAGTTGAAGAGAGGAGATGAATACAGGAGGCATTTAAGAGAACAAGAACTGGAGTCAGACATGGGTAAAAGTGTGTGGAAAACCCAAATCATGGCCTGTAAATACATTTTTGAGACACTTGATGTTCAGATACGAGGACTGTCGCACTCAAATGTCTCTTAGTAATGGCTACAATACTGCATTTATTCTTTGAATTCCTCTGTTTTACTTGTGTGCCCTTCACTGTTACCATTTTTAATCTACCAATTCAGTAGTTTCATTCTTTGTTTTTCGTTAGCGTTTCAGTGGACAGAAAAGCAGAATCACTTTGCTCTCACAGTACCACAAAGGCTGTAGTGGCTATATGAGACACGAGAAGAGAGAATATTAATATTGCATGCTGCATTTACGGACAGCAGGTCCATATGACTGATCACTGCTTGAACTGATCCAAGCGCCTCTGTCCAAGCACTTTGTTTTTGTTTAATTGTGCTCAATGGGGTGTTAGTGCTACACTCCAAAGCCTACATTGATAAGAAAAAACAATGAAACACTCTATTTATCCCTGATTTGGGAAATTCTTTTGTTACCACAGTTAAAAAATTATAAATGAACACATGGATTAAATAGATGAGTTATTTTCTGAAATTAAAATAAAGGCAATAAAGTAAAAATAACTATGCATTTAACTACAAATAATAAGTAATTTATAACAGGTGAAACTTTTTTACCTTGTAGTGTAGTGGTTTACGCTTTTGCCTTACAAGTGAAAGGTCCCAGATTCGTTTCCAGGTGGGGGTCCCTCTCACAGTGGAGGTTTGTGTCAGGAAGAGCATCCGGCATAAAAACTTGAATTATTGATGCGGATTAATCCATTGTGACAACCCTTGGGAAGAATACAAGGGAGCAGCCGAAAGGTACAATTTATATATCTGCCTTTATAATTTATAAATTCTAATCAAGGCAATACGATAGACACAAACATAGTGCATACTCCACAGTCAGAAATTACCATTTAGAATGAGGGCTGGATATTGATAAGGCTTACGTGATACCTACTTCATCATCAGTTCTGCTTCTAATTCTTTATGGATTTGTTTTAATTATTCTTGATCAATTTACTGTATGGAGACAAAAACGCCGTCCTACACAGGACTGAAAAATGAGGTAACTATGGACGTGCTAAAAATGTGACTAATCTGGACCTCAACACTTTGCTTTTGGAATTTGCTCGTTTAGGAGCATTTTAATGTATTCATCTAATAAATAATAAGGTTTGCTGGGTAATGAAACATACTAACAGACTGTACAAGAAATATTTTCCGCTTTGGTTTATGAAGCTTTTACTTCACACTAATTAGGGGATATCTGTGTATGTGCAATGCAGTATCCCTGTAGTGTAGTGGTTTACACATTCAATTTACAAGCGAATGATCCCTGGTTCAATTCCGGGTATGGACACAAGCCCCTCTCATCCGGTGCCAACTTATCAATGTGGATTAATCCACTGTGCCGACCCCTTGGGGAGAATACAAAGGAGCAGGCGAAGGTGCATTGTTTATGTGCAGCGTACCCATATACAGTCTATGCGTACTCTGTAAAAGTCAGTCTTGGTGGCACTTGCTGGCACTGTTTCGGTCTAAGAAACAAGTCCAGAAACCAGTTTGTGACATTACAGGCTGCATTCACTGGTAAAAAGAACAGATAAACTTGAAGACTAAAGATTTCCACCCCTACTTGGAGTTTTCCACTTTAATATTATAGATATTAACATATTTAGATTTTTATTAAACAGTAAAATATTTTGTTTCGGCCTCTTCCTGCAGGTGCTTCACAGGAAACACCGTCCACTTAAAAGAATTAATCGTTGCTCCTTGTGGGAAGCAGCTGCAGGAACTGTTGAACTATAGTCCATAACAGTAGCTTGGCTCCGAGTAGTAGGGTCAGACAATGGTCTAAATCTGCACCTGGACATTTTTTATTCTTTTATAGTCACTGGATTAGTGGTTCAGGGTAGAGCTGCAGTTGCTTATTAACTTGATCAAGTCCCAGAGATTTATAGTAACTATGCTATAGCATTCCTGTTTTCTTGCCACAGTCCTCTGTTAAGCCAACATAAAAAGACTGTAACCCAGACAGTCATGTTATAATTTAAACGTAACTTGGTCAGTCTGACAAGAAACTGGAGTCAGATGATGGTCATCATGTGTGCTTGATAAATGTCTGAAACATTCATTCAGTTACCAAAATTGTAGGCTGTTCATTTATCTATTAATGGACAACTAAATATTTCACTCGGACCCTCATTTTTTCTTTTACTTCCAGAACCTCAGTAGAATCCAAAGGAAAATCTGTACGATATGTGTATTAGCAGGCTAAGCCACCAAAGACACCAACCTGAGCTTTTACAAAGAGCCATTCATACTGCACATGTTTACAGTTTTTATTTTTTTCCCCTCCAGCATACTTCAGCTCCCCCGACATTTTGAGGCTTCTAATCTGGAGATGTAGTAATGTGTCACAGAGTATTTTTGTTTCTCTCAGCACTCCTAAATCACATACCCAGCGTTTTAAGTATTTTTTGGGGGATACCTGAGTGCCCATTTGGGCATTTTTCTCTTGAATTTTTCTCCTGCATTTCTTCTCAGAAATGAGAATTTAAGCTTTTGTTCTCCCTCCATTTTCTCATGTCTAAATCAGATGGCAGTATCTCATCTGTATATCTCATCCTCTATCTTCTAGTCTCGGTCCCTCTCAGTGAAGATGCCATATGGTTGTGGGTACTGGGCTTGTTGGGGTGCTGGGTGGAAGAGGGGGATGGGAGGCCCAAGGGCTGTTTCCATCCTTTACAGTTTCATCTTTCTCCTGCTGTTTTTCCTCTCTTTGCCACCCCCTTCCCTCTAAATTAGGTCAGTATGAGAGACTCATCATATTGACCCAGGGTTTATGTTTCTTCTCCAGGTGATTTTTGTTTTCTGTGTTGTGCTTTTCTTATCGCCTCCCTTTTCACTTCTGTAGTTACCTGGGTTTGCTTTTCCTTTGACTAAAATAGGGTAAAAACTGCAGTCTGACTCACTTACTCAGTCTGGAGAGTCATGTTTAAATGGATTTTTTGGACTGTTCAGTTTTTACCACAGTACTGCCAAAACAAGCATTCCAGGAGCACAGCGCATGTGATCCTAGTCAGGACCACAGTGGAAAAACTCATCTCCATTGCTAGACACAAAAATCTGTATACCTTCTCCCTAATAGTTATATCACAGGCCAGTTTTTCTCTTACCTCTGAGATGAACTACAGCAGAGAGAGGCATTAGAGAAGAGTGACTTTATAAAACATGCCTACATCAGAATTTGATCATTATGTTGATGTCCAGATTTTAAAAGTGCAGATTGCTTCTATTTGCTGCAGTTATGCAGGTAGTTTAAAGAGGACACCGTGGACTGGGTATTATGTAATCAAGAGTGCCACAGCTGTTGACATGCAGTAATCTCTGAAACAATAAGGTATTAGCCAATAAACTTGGCATTCATGTTCTCAGTTTAAACTGAGTTAACTAGAAAATCTGCATTACACCTCAAACTAGTTTTCAGCCTCAGCCTGTCCCCATTCTTGAAGCATTTTTGTGTCAAAGTGATGATAACGTAAACATTTCTTGGAGCTTCTCCACAGCATGTCAGGGTCATCACTGGAAAACAGAGGTGGCTCAGGTATCATCAGTACACACAAGCAAGTGGGTGGTTATGGCAAAAGTCATAATCGTCCTTATTTTGGTCAATATTGACATCATGACTATTTACAGCATTCACTTAAGATTTATGAAGGATTGAGGACTTTATTCCATTTTTAAAATATTATCAAGTCATCTTTTTAATTAAACTGAATGAGTTTAGAAATGTGAGCTGAACTAAACCTGCCAGAGTGAATTTAGACTTTTATGAATGGACAAATATCAAGAAAAAGAATGTACTGAAGGTCAAAGAGAGAGAATTGCTGTATCTCCCAGATGAAAGTCAGGAGATATGGTTTTGACCTTCATGTCCACCACAGAGATTTGGGATGTTATTTCAATAACTCATCTCAGATTTGAGGAAACCTCAGTAAATGCAGTGCGTATATACCCCCAACAGATTTATAGGTTTTTATTTAATTTCAGCTCTCTGTTTCAAGTGGGGACACAATTCTCCCATGGGAGGGTTGAGTCAGGAAGGGCATCCAGCATAAAATCTGTCAAATTACCTTTGCAGATTCATCTGCAGGGGCAACCCCTTGGGAAATACAAGGGAGCAGCCAAAGGTGCTTTCGTTGTCACGCCCAAATATGATTGGTACATCTGGCTTGTGGGGAAAATATTTAAAATTGGTGAAATTTTATACTCTTGAAACAAATATCACTTCAGCGTCTACTTTCATGTTCCACGTCCAGATTATCTTTTTTTCCCAGCTTTTAGTGCACTAAGAATTATGTACAGTAATCATTATGGAATATAAGGTCTCTTTGGCAAATCAGCTTCTTTCTCAAGTTTACCCGGATCTGACCCAGAATTTGACGTGGATTAAAACTGTTCTTTATTACATGAACCACTGATTGTAAATCAGTATTTAGGCAAATTTAGACCTACCAAGTAGTGCACATGGCCTGATGTATTGTATGAATGATAAGAGGATGGGGAGGTGGAGAATAAGCTAGCCTTCATAATGGGTTCCCATTGGCGTTGGCCCTGGTCTGGGAAATATTTTCTTTTGTGGGTGTTGTAAAACAGAATGCTGCCCAGTAATCGTTTTATCTTGATTATCTTGTTTTAATAAACATTGGGAGCCAAAATTGTTATTGACAGTAAATTCAAATAATTACACAGCCATATATGTACTGTATTTTGGAGCAAGGTACAGAGTTTGAGGTTGGTTATTTAGCACTGTTAAAATGCCTGAATTAAATTTCTAGCATTTCTGCTCTCTCTTGGTTTTTTAATAGCTATAGAAAAACTTAAAGCAAACTTAAGTGGTAGTTGAATCATTTAGTCTTGTTGTGAGATGTAATTATTACAAAAATGACTTTTTAAATGAGGAGTGCTCAATCAATCGGTCAGTACCCTTTTTTTTTTTTTTACAATGGTTCACCTTTAAATGTGGGTGTTTGACATTCTAAATAAGAGTTTTATTTTACAGACTTTGAACTGGATTTAGTTATTTGTTTGCAAGGATTCCTCCACTGCATTATTTTCTGTGTTCTCTGTTTTTCCTCAAGGCTCTCAAGTGGCTTAGAATAAATTATTTCCTGTTTGTATTTTATGTCTGTTGGCCTCTGTCAGGTGTTTCTCTCACAACTAGGCTCACCCAGATGTTATAGCTCATGTATGTCTCATATTCGAGATTAAAACAGGTTCAGAAAATGCCTGACTAGCCTACATTACATCTTTAAAGTGAGTCAAGGCAAACAGTTGATTTCTTCAGTATGGAAACATGATCATTCACAGTCTCAAATGTTTGCAGAGTCAGCATCAACACAGCAGACAACTTGAATGAGCTTAAAAAATATTTGGGATGTTGTGATCAGGTGAAAAATCCTCACCTCATTTGTCTTCATACCAGTGCTGTCACTGATATGGAGCTGGTATGTGGTAATACAATAATTATTGTGTGTGACCTGCTGTAACCTTTGTATTTTTCTTTCTCTGACTTGTAGGTTGCGTTGTTGGGGATAGATATATGTGGTGCATTTGTGGATCGCTTGGGAGAGCGGTTTAAAGGATACCTTGGCACAGGTAAGGTATCTTGCACATCTCCAGCCTCTATTTCCTTTAGGTTATGCTGTATTTACTCTGAAATCCATTCATAAATAACTTGTATTTGATTCTAAAATGAGCTTGCACAGAAGCCTTAAAGGAACTCCTCTGTTTGCTTTTTTATTTCTGAAATGTTGACGTAAAAACAATAATATGCACACATGGTATGTGGGAGTTTCCTTATGCAAAACACATGTACACACCTTTTATCACACATTATCAGTCAAGCTGGCTTTCACTGCAAAAAAATCGTTATCTCTTTGGTAAGCTCAAAGTGAATGCCCTCATCCTTTCTTAAGCAGCCCGTGCTAGTCAAGGAAGCGTTTGTCCTCTAGGGTTTTTGAATTTAAAAGTGTAACATAAACAATATTGTAGCCAGTTTCACTAGTTTAAGTATGATGCAGTGTGAGTCTTTAGTGTTGACACATGTCCTTCCATTTTGTCTCTCACTTCCACATTGTGGTTCCTCTCAGACCAGCAACACTGCAGCTTGGTACTACCCACTGTCTGTTTTGCATCCTTTAGTCTCTATTTAGGCCCTGCTGTAGCTCACTCCAATGCACCCCAAAACCACACCTTGGTTCATGACCTCATGGATTAAACCTTGTATCAGATTTCATGCTCTGTCAGTGTGTATGTCTGTGTTATGTTGGTGCCAGACCTTGTGTGTGCCCACTGAAGGTGTCACCAGCTGTCTTTGTCAGCCACACTGGGTTTTGTCACCGGCAAACCTGCTCAACCCTGCTATGCTGGGCTGGTTACACTGGGCAAAGTCTGCCACAACACACACTCTTCATCCAGTCACTGACTATGACTGTAGCTGAGCAGCATGTTTCATATTTATGGTAAAAACATCTCTTGGAGCTGCTGCGAGCCCTGGAGACTGGCTCTCTTCAGCTGACTTCCATTCCTCCTTCCCTGTGTTCTTGCCATCTCCCTTCACCCATCCTGTTCCCACACACACCTACCCACCCACCCACACACACACACTGAGGGGAGGAAGATGAGATCATTGAGACTGAGTGATTGTATTGATTAACTTGATTGCAAAGAGCTGCTGCAAATACACTGGATGTACGTGTGTGTATTTGCGTGCATGTTAACAGCTTTAAACATCCTGCCAATTGGTTCCCTGTGTTTGAAGTGGAAATGGAAGTGAAAAATGTACATCACATCATGAAGGGTTTTACTATGACTTAATTTTATTTCTTGTTTACAGACAAAAATGAAAAAAATGTGATTGGCTGACTAGATTGTTCTGTAGAAGTGTGTCTGTGTTTGTTTTCATCTGTACTGAAACAAATGATGTTTGTGTGCAACAATGGCCCCCTGTCAGTTTTTCTGTTTGAGGTTATTGTCCTTGTTGCTAAGGCAACCAGCTGTTGTGGTAGTGTAATATAGGCACACACACAAATGCGCACACACAGGAAAAGGACAGATGACATCACTGTATCACGCCCCCCGCTGATGTTTTACACTAGGAATGTGGGTAGGAGTGTGTGTGTGTGTGTGTGTGTGTGTGTGTGTGTGTGTGTCTGTGCTCATGCCATTCTGTTTTATCTCTTACATGAATGTCAAGGAGGGGTTTAGAGTTGAACACAGAAAGTTTACCATAAACCATTCAGGTATTTGTGCTTTGGACTTTGAAGCTTCCAATATTGAGAATGAAGATATGAAAACCAGTGCTGTTCTACACTTTCTGACCCAAATATATCTGTAGTCCTCATCCAAGAATCCCCTTTTATTGTACAGATATACATCTTTCAAAACAGCTCACATACATAACTTTATTTAAAAAAAATAACAGTCAGCTGAAATTGTACTTAAACGCTGCCAGAATCAGAATATTTTATTAATCCTGTGGGGAAATTACCAAACAATTGGTTGAGGACAGAACGGAGGGGCATGGATTATCTCTAGATTAACTAAACTGAGTGCACCTGCCAGCCTTTAAGCCTAAGATAATTATAGACAGAGTATTCAGTGATTTTAACCTTGCTATTTTAATCCTTGCTATTTATACTACCTTGCTATAACTGAAATCATAATGTAAAAATGAAGCCTGTTTCCTTTTGAGAGGGAGGAGGCTTCACATACAGCTTGGTTTAGTCGGAGCTGCTGTTTGAAGATGAAGTCAGTGAAGCTGTTACTGGATGTGTTGTATTAAAATTGTTATTAAACCAAACTTTTTGAAACTCGGAGCATGAAGTGTACCATTTTTAGAGGATATGTTTTATTGTAGCTGAGCTGTGTCATGAAGACAGCTTAAATTTTTGGCAACTAGTTTTTTCAAATTCTAGCCACGCTAGGAACTTCTTTGACAGTGTCTATAGTTTGGAGTGGGCTCTACATCAAGGTTCATGAAATGAACATTAATTGGGAGTTACCCTTGGGTTTAGGCAAGGCTGCAGTTGGAAAAAAAAAAAAGCTAAGGTGCTTTTCACAGGTAATCTGTCAAAAATAATGACTCAGTGCTGAAAGGCTGTTGACGTAACTTTGTCCTCGCCGTGAAAGTAAGAGCAGCAGTTAAATGGCCATTGAAAAATGTAAGCAGATGCAAGTATATTGACCAGTTGGCCAGTAGTGACTACAGGCCTAATAAAACAGGTGTAAACTAAGCCATTTTTTAATTTACAACCCCAATTACAAAATGGTTGTACAGTGCGTAAAATTTAAATAAAAACAAAATACAATGATTTGCAAATCGCATAGACCAAGCTTTTATTCCTAAAAGAGCATAGAAAATATATCAAATGTTGAACGTGAGAAATCTTACTATTTCACAAAAATGCTTGTTTATATTCAATTTGATGATGGTCCCTCGCCTCTGGAGTCAAGAGGATGTGGCATCCATGACTTCCAAAAAGAATTTAAAATTTTGAATTATTTGTCCGCAGAACAGTTTTCCATTTTGCCTCCGTCCATTTTAAATGAGCTTTTGCAAGAGAAGATGGCGGTGTTTCTGGATCATCTTCATATGTTGCTTCTTCTTTGCATAGTAGAGCTTTATCGTGTATTTATAAATGGCACGACAAACTGTATTCACAGACAGTGATTTCTGGAAGTGTTTCTGAGACTGTGCATTGATTTCATAAAAAAATCATGCCTGTTTCCAATGCAGCGCCACGTGAGGGCCCAAAAATCACCAGCATCCTGTATTGGTTTTCAGCTGTGTCCGCTTTGCACAAAGATGTCTGCAGATTTTCTGAATCTTTTGATGATATTATGTATTGTAGATGATGGAATATTCAAAGTCTTGCAATTTTACATTGAGAAACATTATTCTGTAATTGCTTTACAATTTATAGACGTTTTCTCGCAGATTGCTGAACCTCTGCCCATCTTTACTTCTGATACGGAATTTATAGGACTGCGTTTGTGTCTGTCTGCGTTGGTATTTGCCTATGCAGAACCAACACAACCAAAATGGCTCATCTCACACACACACACACACACACACACACTGCCATCAGCCGCCAGACACGGTCATGCAAACTCTGGTTATTGGTGACTGTTTTTGTCACACATATAGAGTAACCCTGTGGGAAGGGACATTATTTCATTACAAAAAATTTTGAAATGTGTAATTTTTTATGAACAGCATTGGGTCTTAGAATTTTAATCAATCCTAGGAGAGAAATTGTAAATTTATTTTAGAACAGGAGCTATATTTAACCTCACAATTAGTGTGATAATGAGCATATACGGATGCATGACCATGTATAGCCGACTGACTCAAAATAAACTGCTCTGGGTGTGTTCACTGTCATTAAAATCATATTAGAGCAGCTGAGGTCCATGCTAACCATGCAGATAATTAAGTTATGCCAGTTCTTGTTTGTAGGATAATTTTGCTGTTAGTTTTGCGCTATATGATCTTTGTTAACTACAAATAAAACATGCAGTATCACCAACCGCTAATTTAAGTTAAAAGCTGCACAAACCTATTCCCCTAACATTTAAGATGAAAATAGACAGTACTTTGGCCTTTCTTTTAACAATCTTCCTTATTTGAGAGAATTGGAGTAACTTGCAACCTCTATAGCTCACTTGGATGGCAACATTTAAAGGCTCTTTCTTTTGAGTCTTAACTTTGTATCACTGCATTACATCGGCCTCTCTGCCGCAAGAGCATTTGAAGATCTTGACATTATTTTATTCACGGTCCATTTGTCATTTCCTGCCCTCTTTTTCCCCTTTTCTAGTCAGAGCTCTGGTGTTGATGGCTACATTGCTTAAGCTTTTTCTGTTTTCTTTCCTTTTCTCTGTCAAATACCCACAGAAAATACAAACATTCATCTTTGTACATAACTTTTTTTGAAAACACTCCACTTGGGGGCAGTCTTTTTTATCTTTGACATTTAAATCCAGTAGAGATTCAGTGTCATGTGGTCTGATATCTCCTGTGTGTGGCATAGGTACACATTGAACTGTATTTTTCATATGCTGACTCTTTTTCATCACCCCACCCTCTCTTTTATTTATTTCTGTCCATCTCTTTGTCTGTAGTCTTGCCAGCTCTGGTGGACAGGCTGGGTGACGGGAAGGACCAGGTCAGGGAAAACAGCCAAGCCCTCATCCTTCGCTGCATGGAGCAGACTGCCTCACCCATGGTGAGAGATACAGATATGTCTATAAAAAGAGTCTCTCCAGGCAGATCCTGTTTTATAATATGATTGTTTAATCCAATGCCATGTAACCACATGTAACATTAAATATATAACACAGTCGCAGTTTTGTTGAAGATCATTTAGACATTAGACAAGACTCTTGGTTAGCTTAATCTTAAAAGTGTAGGATCAGATGTGTGAAAAATTGCAGTTGTTGTGATTATTCTTGTTGTTTGTAAAAATGTGACACAGCAGTGAAGAAACAGGAAAATCAAAGCAACCTTCACATAAATAATACATTGCATTATCACTACAGTGGAGAGAAACTCTACATTTTGGCTCACTCTTGTGGATATTAAAGGAATTACACAGGCTACATCTGTTCTGTTTTGAGGGGGGTTTATACACACTAAACATGCGCATCTCCACAGATTGTGAACTCTTGTGTACTCCATTATCTTCTCATCCACTGCCTGGCAAGCCCTTTTTCTGCTCAATCCTGCTGACACTCCCTTTGTCTTACTCTTCCTCACACTGTTATCCTTCTCATTCGCCTTCATGTAGTATGTCTGGGAAAGGCTGCTTCCTGGTTTTAAACACAAGAACTTCCGCAGTCGAGAAGGAATCTGCCTCTGTCTCAGTGCCACGCTCAGCACGTGAGTAACTTCTCCTTCTTAATCTGTAGTTGTTCCAGGGTGAAATGGGAAGTGTATTAAATATGTATTTCATTTCATCCTGTTTGTTGAAGGTCAAATCTTAGAACTTAAAGCAAGTTCATAATGAAGTTTTTATTCTAACAGTAGTTAATCCTACGCTGCTGTAAAGTATCTTCAGTCTGAGCTGATAAATGTTCAGCTAAGTGAGGGCTGTGCAGAGATGTTACCATTACCTAACATGACCCATTTTATTTGTTCAAGAAACACATGTTCTGTCTCCCAGATTAATCCTCTTAACTGTTTGACTCTGTAGAGGTGGTGCACATTGCAAAAATGGCTGTACTGCTTTTGTTATGTGATGTTAGTGCTGGCGTCCACTAGAGCGCCGGCAAGATTAGGACGAGGTTGCGGAAGCAAATTATGTCATTTCGGCGTACTTTCCGCGTCAGACGCAGAAAAAGTGTGCGAATCATCGATTCTTGAGACAGTACTACGAATCTCTGCGTATTGTCTGCAGACATACGTGGGAGTGTCCTAGGAATCAGTCGGGAATGCTGCAGAAAATGCTGACCGTAGCAGGACAGCAGGGATACATCTAGGATCACACCAGGAGTGGTAAAATCATGGACTAGAACAATCAGAATGACTTTCCGACAACCGTTTAGCTGTGCGGACAATATGAGGAAATAATGCAAGGTTATAAATTCGGTGCCAATTTTGGGTTTTTCTCATATTGCCTCTGTGCACTTCATAATATCACTTCATATTATGCACTTCATAATAAGTCTTTTATTTACAGTTCCTATCACTCCCTAAAACTCACTCACTGAAACGCCAGGAAGTGTTCAGGAATGATAAAGACAGTGAAAGGAAGCTTTCAAGAATATGCGGGGAGGTTGCAGATTTACTAAATTCACATTCCGCGTCTTGTCCTTACCCTAGTGGACGCTAAGTTTTAATCTTCAACGTAG
>VUQH01054676.1:0-13094 GCA_015106775.1 Etroplus canarensis | reverse complement strand
CCTCCTCGATGCATGCATAATAACTGAGCACATGTACTAAGGACGTGTAATAAGTAAGGATGTATAGTAACTATGTGTAATAACTAAAGACGTGTAATAACTAAGGATGTGTAATAACTATGTGTAATAACAAGGACGTGTAATAACTGAGCATGTGTAATACTAAGGACATATAATAACTAAGGATGTGTAATAACTAAGGACGTGTAATAACTAAGCACATGTAATAACTAAGGATGTGTAATAACTAAGGACGTGTAATAACTAAGGATGTGTAATAACTAAGGACGTGTAATAACTAAGGACGTGTAATAACTAAGGATGTGTAATAACTAAGTAATTTGTAATAACTAAGTAATTTGTAATAACTAAGTAATTTGTAATTTATGATCATAGACACTCCTCATTTAAAGCCCACAGCCTACCTGAGGATTGTTGCTGACCATGTCCATCCCTTTGTGACCACAGTGTACCATCTTCTGATGGCTGCTTCCAGCAGGATAACACACCATGTCACAAAGCTCACATCATCTTAAATTGGTTTCTTGAACATGACAATGAGTTCACTGAACTCAGATGCGACACCACAGCGATTTGTTGCTGCACTGAGCAGAGTTCAGTTTAACAGAAACTGCTGAGCCATCAAAATGAATACATGCTGGAGTAAAAGCTGCAGTTCTATCAAAACCTCAAGACAAAAGGACTTTCTCACTAACAGGTTTCCACTCAAGCAGTCTTCTCCAGTTTGTTTCAACAGTCAGGTAGCTTGTTGGCAATGTCTGTAAATGCACATAAACCTCTGCAGTTCCTCTAACAGCCACTAGAGGCTGGCTCCAAAGGTGAGTCAATCCCCACAGACTCCCATGTTAAAATGTCCAACTTTAAAGTAGAAATAAACATGTTTACAGCCTGCTACTAAAATGGTTTGGGTCTTTCTAGCCCATTTCGCCTTTCCTAACAGCTTTACCGGCTCTGTACTTGTGTGGAACAAAACCATTTCAACTAGATCAAGGCTTAAAGCTGCCAGCTGTTGGCGTCGGCTTCACCTCAGCAAAAGGTATGGCTCTTGATTGATGCGCTAACATATGAGCTAAACGATTATTGAACCACCTGCTGTTTGACTGTCTTGGTGTCCCATAGCAGCAGTTGACCAGACACCGGTATGGGAAGCCGAGAGGCGGGGTCGCTTCCAGATCGACTGACAGCTGCAGCTGAACAGACAAACGAAGAACCGCTGGGGCTGCAGGCTAACGACAAGATGCTGAAAGAGAGAAAAAAATATCTTCTTATCTGAAACCATTACTGCAAACAAGATTTAAGTATTTCAAGCTGCAGTGCTGCCACATTACTGCTGGTTTTTGATGCTTCCTAAAGTCTGGACTTTGATTGAGCCATCGCGACACCTCGATTCTTTTCTTTTTCAGACATTCTGTTGTAGATTTGTTGCTGTGCTTGGGGTCATTTGTCCTGCTGCATGATCCAGTTGGGCCAAGCTTTAGCTGTCAGACAGACAGTACTACATCTGACTCTAGAATACTTGAACAAGAGTCCACAGTCAACCCAATGACTTCAAGGTGCCCAGGTCCTGTGGCTGCAAAACAAGCCTAAATCATCAGCTCTCTATGACGTGTTTGTGCTGATGTGCTGAGTTTGGTTTCCTCCAGATGTGGTGCTGTGCATTATGGTTAAAAATATCTACTTTGATCATGTCTGTCCAAAGGACATTGTTCCAGAAGCCTTGTGATTTGTTCCCATGTAGCTTTGCAAACCTAAGCTGTGCTGCCATGGTCTTTGAGAGAGAAGAAGCTTTCTCCAGGCAGCTCTTCCAAACAAGCCAAAGTTCTTCCATCTTTGTACTGTTGTCAACTTCAACATACTAACTGAGGCCTGCAGAGTCTGAGATTTAAGTAATTTCCCCCCGGGGATTAATAAAGTCTTCTGATTCTGATGTAGCTCTTGGGGTTTTTCTGGTTTCCCTGGGAATTGTACCGTCTGACCTTGAGGTGAAATTGCTGGGGCTTCAACTCCTGGGAAGATTGTGGCATTGTGTTAACGCCCACCTGAATTATGCAGACCAGCAAACTGCCAGAGCCTCTGCTTTTATGGAGGTGCTCACAGTGGCTGATGATCAGCTGATCCAGTGCATTGATTAGCAGTACTTGGCTGCTTCTTACTGTCTTGATTCCTATGGAAGCAGTAAGGGTGGACTTAGCTTCTCACAGGACTGCATTCAGGAAGCAGAAGTAGGTACTTTTGTTTCCTGAAAGTTTCAATTTCTTATAAAAACTTCTGTGTTCCTTATCTTGTGCGTCCCAACACTCTGCTGGTTTTAGGAAGTCTAGCAGACAGAACTGACAAGCAGTCTTTTCATTCATCTTCTTCCACTTATCCAGTTCAGGGTTGCGGAGGGCGCTGGAGACTATCCCTACTGTCATAGGGCAAAAGACAAGGTACACCCTGGACAGGTCACCAGTCCGTCACAGAGCCAACACAGAGACAGACAACCATTCACCCTCATGTCCACACTTAAACTAACCCCTCTGCATGTCTTTGGACTGCAGGAGGAAGCTGGAGCACCCAGAGAGAACCCACACAAGCACAGGAAGAACATGCAAACTCCCCACTCGCTGTTGGGTTCAAACCCGGACCCTCTTGCTGTGAGGCAGTAGCGCTAACCACCGTGCTGCCGCTGACAAGCAGCCACCTTCATGAAATGCAAAGTCAACAAACCGTTTCTAACTTTGTTTCTGAGGACATCGCACAGGCGGGATGGTTTACCGTGGATAAGTGTCGTCAATGTTCATCTCGTAGAGATTCTTCTTAGCCTCCGTATCGTAGAGTCGCACAGTGCCAACACCGCTGCCTAACAACAACTGACCACACACACACAGATTGTTGGACAGACGTGTTTAGTGACTAACAATCATTTAGCCTCTTAGCATCCACCAGGCCAACAGGAACCTGTACAGTGTTAGAGTTAGGGTTGGATTTTGTTTTAGCCACAGACTAAATAGATAAATAACCAGAAATTAGAAGATGTTACCTTTCAAACTAAGTCTAAGAAACTGATGGTGGTTTTACAGTTGGTCTGTTTAAAGCCTTCCATCTGGGCGTTCCAGACAGACTAACATTCTCCGAAAAGGGGTGGAAGTTAATTAAACCCAAATACTGGAGACTTGGTGGATGTTAAGATGTTAGATTAGCAGTAACCTGATTACTGAGTATAATTATATAAATGCTGTTACCAATCGGTCTGGTTTGGTGGCCCACTCCAGAGACAGCAGTGGAGATTTAGACATGATGGTGGCTTTGGTCTGCATGATGGGGTTGATCGACCACACCTGAAAGAGTTTCCCTTTAGTGTATGCTAATTATGTAAGTAGCGCTAGAGCGCTTCTCAAATAGCTTAGTGTGAAATTTATGTAATGCAGGTTTACCTTGATGACTCCATCAACATCCAAACTAGCAACACGGCGACCAGAACAGTCAACCCTGGAAACCAGGATTAGAAAATGATCAGTGTTAGGACTTGTTACAAAGCTTGATGTGGGTGAAAAGTGGGCATTTTACAGGCAGACCTGCAGTGCATGATGGACGAGTGGTGTTCCCCGTACTCCTCCTGGCTGAGCTTGATGAAGGGCTGTTCCACAGACAGGCCTCCTCCCTCTGCTCCTGCCCCCCTGCTGGAGGAGTCAGGGGGTTCACTGGAGGTCTCAGCACAAGGCTCTAGCTCCCCCGCCTCCACTTTCTTCTCTGGGGTCTAAAACAACACATGGAAGAACTCAATCAGATCCAATTCTCCAGTCCAGAAAATACTTGTGTATTTCCATAGCTTGATGGGTGGGTGGATGCACAGATGGATGGTTAGATGGCTGTATGTCTGTATGGATGGATACGTACATGCATGGATGGATGGATGGACAGACGGTTGGGCGGATGGATGGTTAAATAGCTATATGGTTAAATAGGGATGAGTGGATAGATTGATACATCAATTAGTAGGTGGATGGGGATGGATGATACACGTATACATGTACGGATGGGTATGGTTGGATGAATAGATGGCTAGTTGGGAGGATGGGGTGGATGGGTGGTTGGGTATGGATGGATGAATGGAATAAAGATTAAGCGAGAAAACAAATTAGTGATTTAACATAAGAGTTGCTATGTATCCTAAGGGTGTGCTGGCCTACAGGCACCTGTGGTGGTGGTTTGGAGAAAAGCTCCTTCCTCTCCTTCTCATGATCCTGGATTCTTTTGTGTCTCGAATTCTGGTTCGCTAACTGGTTTGTAGGCTGTTGGGAGCTCACAGGTTCACTGGCTGATGACTGGGTGGAAGCTGGTCTCACCTCCTTAGCTTGGCCTGCCTCTTTAGATTTCACAGGCTAAAAAAGACAAAGGATTACAAGCGTGAATGTAGGAAACTGAAACACCTGTGTAGACTACAACTTCCTGAGGGGATGATTTAAAACTTTGTGGCAGCATTATAAAATGAGAAACCTGGCAAACTATGCAAATACACACACTCATTAACACTCTTTACCACAACAGACCTTCCTGGTGAACAAGAACCCTGAGATACTTGAACCCCTACCCTTGAGGAACCTCATCCAGAAAGGGCAAACCGTGCTTTTCCAGTTGAGAGTCTTATCCTTGCACTTGGACATTGGACTTGAAGGTGCTAATTATCATCCCTGCTGCTTCATCTTCGACTGCAAACAATCCTAGTGTGGGTTAGAGGTTACTCCTTGATGAAGCCAACAGGACCAATCATCAGCAAAAACAAAAATGTGTTTGGTCATTAGGTATGAAGGTCCAGCTAGTAAGAGATATTATTTTGTTGAGCTGTGTTACTCTTTATGATCTTCCTGATGGGACAGTAATTCAGAAGAAGGTGCATCATCCCCTAAGATCCAAATCTGTTGTACACATCATTTCTGGATATGTATATATGAGCTACAGTTAAGGTTTTTCAATTTTCATCAATGCGGTCATCAACCAATAGGAGTGTAAGACATTCCTCTGATTTGCTGATCTCAAAACCTAGAAACCTTTTCCAAATAACCAACCAGTCAAGTGATTTGGGAATTTAGCTCCACTCTCTTCTCACCTGATTACTCGATGGCTCCTTTCTGCCCATTGCTGCTTGGCTTGGTGAGGACCCAGAGGTGGCTTGCAGTGGTTTCCCTGGGGCACGTCTGCCTTGTGGTAGGAATGTGGAGAAGAAGTTTCTGGTAGGAGTGGTGGCAGTGCTGATAGCTCGTTGGCTTGTCACCAAGTCCCTAGAAGGGAGAGCAGGAGAGCACAAAGCAGAGAAGCTTAACAACAGCAACATACTAGAATAGTACACACCGAATTCAAGGACAGAGACCGCTGCCATCAGAGAATACCACTTCCATTACAGGGTGTATGGAATCTGCAGCCATGTGTAGGCCAATGTTCAAAGTAGCATCCACATAAATGCTAAGACCCCTGATCTCCCAGAATATTGTACTGCCTCCTCCAACTTGTCTTCGCCCCATACTGTCATCTCTTCTCCAGGTAAATGACGAACACGCATCGGACCTTTGTGCACTGCTCTGTGGTCCAGTGGCGGGACTTTTGTTGTTGGATAAAAAAGGTCATCTGACCGGTCTGTGGCTCCACAGCTCCATATGCAGCAAGTGGAGATGTTCCATGTGTGTGTTCTGATACTTCTACACTAAAATTATTATTAAGGTCTTCAACGCTTTCTATTAATATTGCTTGTCTGTAACAATTGTGTTGCTGGTTTACTTGTTCCTGTTCCTTGGACTCAAAAAAATTCTCACTGTAACGTAAGAACCTTGTTCACACACTGTCAAACCAAAGGTGTGATAGCTCATTTATGTCCTGTCCTAATATTTCCAAAAAATGATCTCTTTCAAAGATCCTAACATAGTCATACAAGACTAGACTATTGTAATAGTCTTTCAAAAATATTTAATGAGCTTAATCAGCAAGTGAAAATATGGCTGTTAGACTTTTAAACAAAGACTGAAAAACTGAAAGATACTTTTAGCCTGACTACTCTGTTTACCAACTGGTCTTCTGATTGATAATTTATGGCTACTTCTAATGTTCTTTGTAGCTACACTTCCGATTTTGCTGTATCTCAGAGCTGTTCTTCAGACCAACAACCAGTACATGGGCTGAGGTTGCCAGACAAGAATGTGATGGTTGCTCTTGTGAGGTTCCTGGTAGAGATCTTCATGGGCCAAGTTGATTCTAGAACTTCAGAACCAAGTGTTGATTGCGTCTCTGTTGCCAGGGCTCACTGATAAAGGTCCAGTTGGCTGAATTTCAGAATACAGTGGGTTATTGTGCATTTGGACTTTGTATTAAAGTTATTCTCCAACACCTATATGCAGGCTGATGTCCTCAGAAAAAGCTGTGCTGGTTGTTCCTGTGAGAAACCCAAGATAAGTGGAAGATAATTGGCTTCTTGATAAAGATCTTCATGGTTTTCAGTTACTCAGAACTAAGTGAGGGATTGTGTCTTTGTTCTCAGGGCTTCCTGATAGAGAGCTTTATGGGTCCAACAAGCGGGGTATCATTTTTCTGTTGCCAGGGCTCCCTGGTAAAGACCTTCATGGGTCCACCTGGTTTTCACTTACTTCGAACCAAGTAGCGGAACATGTCTTTACTGTCAAGGCTCCCTGCCAGACATCTTTGTGGTTCCACATGGTTCTTAGTTACTTAGAAACAAGTGGGGATTTGAGTCCTTGTTGCCATGGCCTCCTAATAGAGATCTTTTTGGATCCACATGCGTGTCAGTTACTTAGAGCCAAGTGGGCGATCATGTCTTTGTTATCATTGCTTACTAGCAGAGATCTTCTTGGGTCCACTTGGTTTTACGTTATGCAGAACCAAGTGGCCAAGTGGTCAAGTGGCAACCTTGCTGCCAGGGCTCCCTGGTAGAGACCTTCATGGGTCCACTTAGTTTTCAGTTTATAAGAACCAAGTGGGGGATAGTGCCTTTGTTGCCAGGGACTCCTGGGAGATCTCAAGTCTACTTGGTTCTTAGTTACTCAAAAAAAAGTGAGAGAACAAATCTTTCTTTTCAGGGCACACTGATAAAGGTATTTATGGGTCCACTTGGTTTCCAGTTACTCAGAACCTAGAAGGATTGCACCTACTTTGCCAAAATGCCTTGGTAGAGGCCCCCTTGGGTCCACTTCAGAGCAGAGTGGATTACTGTACATTTGTTGTCAGGAGTCGTGTTATCTCTATGGGTTTAGTTGATACTGAGTTACTCAGATCCAAGGAGAGGATCATTTCTTTGCCCTCAGGACTCCCTCTAAGAACCTCTTGGGTTTACCTGATTCTCAGTTACTGCTAACCAAGTGGGATGTAAATGGTCATCCCAAAACCACTCGTTTCTTAGGGTCCTGTCACACCATGACGATTTAACCAGCTTATGCTGACACTTCGAAAGTCCTCTAAAACGCTGACATACGCTGAACGATGATGTTAACTGGACGTATACATAATCCATTGCTAACATATATAGAACGCAATACAAACAAATGCTAGCATACTGCCGGCATTCACAACTTAAGCCCTTTTATACCACTTCCCCTAAACGCAGCACATACGCCATTATACGGTAGCTGTATGTTGGAAACACATTCAGTACGACTGGATCACATCAAATACATCTACAAACGTCAATATCCCTTGGAGGCAAGTTTGATATATGTTACACATATGTTAAAAACACGTTACTCATAGGTTATTAATAGGTTTTGGGTATACTAGACATTATCTCCACGTATTTCGACATGAGAGTAATGCGAGTCTCCGCGTTACAACATATGGTCTGCGTACGCGAGACGTATGAGCCATATGCTGGCAAACGTCGGAGATTTTGTGCATCCTCAAAATTTTCCAGTGACTTTGCTGCACGACGACGTATATCGCCGTACTTCAGCTTGCTCTTAACTTACACAAAACTTGCCTAGAACTTAATTAATGTAGGCCAATGTATTTGCAGATTTTTTCCCTACGTTGGCACACGCTTGTTAAATCGTCAAGGTGTGACAGGGGCTTAAGTAACCAATACCTGCACACATTTCTGCTCAACCTAACTGGATCTTGTTTTACTTCTGCGTCTAAAACTCAACTCAGTATTTCATCACAGTGTGTTTCGAATATATACACGTTGAGGTAAAAACAAGGTGGCATGTTGGACAAGCCTAACAACACAGACTGTTCAACTTGGGTTGCCTTAAATGTATCGTGTCACATTTTTCAAAAATAAAAAATGTGGGTTTGGGGTTTTTTCTTCAGTCAGTTTCAGATTGGGTTCAAAATCCATTAAAGCATCTGCTCCTGGGCTCTCGATCAAGCTGAGGAGCTACCACTCTCAAACGTCCTTCTTTTTTGTTTTTAAGTATTATAAAGTATTAAATATTAAAGTTTCTTATTTATTTATATGAAGTTTAGAGTGTACTGTATTTGTTGGGCTCGTCTACACTGTTCTGTTAACATGTAAAAATGTAAGGTGGAAGTTTCAAAAAAATGGATCAATGGAACAATTCATCAGGTGAATTGTTTATTTAGCAACATCAACCGCATTACAGCACACACTTCAAATACTGGAACAGCATAAATATTTTGGCATTAGCAATAAGTTAGTTGAAAGATATTTAAATATTTCTTTTATATGAATAAACACAAATAACTCCGTTTTGTGCGATTTAAAGTGCCTGAAAATAAAACTGTAGACATGAGGTTACGTCATTTATCAAATAAAAAACTCCACAAAAAGTACAATGACTTTACATCTAGTTTAGGCCTTCATATCTGACCCTTTCTGTGTCACTGTCATCATTCAGAGATAAATCTCAGCACTTCAATTTGTAGAAGCATTAACAAACAACTTTAGCGCCCTGTTTTTAGTGAGAGGTTGGCTATGCTGTGCTCAAAAATGTAGCAAACATGTTCTAGTCAATCTAGTCTATATCGGAACAAAAAAAAGTTGTAGTCAGTTGAGTGAAATGAAATGAAACTTAACAACAGGTTAGTGCTAACACCAGCTCCTATGTTTGTCCTGTGTCTCGTGGAAAAACAAAATAAAAAAAAATAATAATAAATTGGACGATAGGATAAAAATTCAGATTTTTAAGATTTAAGATGGCTGCCATCTGCAACTCACAGCACACTTTCACTGCTTACAGCAGCCCCAAGTGTCTTGGCTAAGGTGGCATCCTATAGTACAGCGCCATCTAGAGTTTTGGAGTGAATAATAAATAAATCATATAGCACAATACCCCCGTTTTTCAATTTTTTCTAAAGTACGGCAGTTATGTTAGAAAAGTATAAACTATCAGTGGTTAAGAACACCACGTTCTTGGCAGGTTTTTAAAATCAGCGAAAAGAAGATTAAAAACAGACAGAATGGCAGCCATCTTTGCTATGGTTAGTCATCAGTAAAGACAGTGATGTTAGTCTCTCACAGCTCAGTGTCTCCCAATCGGTCCATATTCTGGACGTACGGCGGTAGCTTGTGCTGGACCATCTCGTCTCCGTCCCTCTGGTCCCGGCTCTCTGTCTGCAGGACGAACACCTGGAGAAGATGCAACAGACTGGTCAGACGTAACGTTGACCCAGCATGAATATCTACTCTGACATCGTTACCCAAAACCCAACGTGGGCTCATGGAAAAAGATCAACGTCAAGCTGTTCACGTCAAAATTTAAATACTTTAATATCATAATGGGATGAAAACACTGGTTTGAATTTTGTGAAGAACAAAAAAATATAAAACTCTTTACTAGATAATGAAACGTTTTAAATAAAAAAGCATTTTTAACCAAATAATGGAAATCCATCATGTCACTAATTTTTAAAAACCAAATCATGTTTTGTTTTTTAAAACAAACAATGGAACTCCACTTACAACAAACGATGGGATTTCTTTAAACAAAATAATATGAAAACCAGATTGAGACTGTTGGAAACAAAGATAAGAACATGATGATGAGGTGTTTTTAACGGGTTACATTTGTAGCCACTCTCAAACATTGTAAATGTATAATAACTGTAAAATAATTATCTGGGGTTCCGTGCAAATGATGAGCTTGTTTTAAAGATTTTTTTAAAAATGTATTTTCTCACCATCTTACAGAACTGATCATTCTCCTCCGTCAGGCTGCTTATCTTGATCAGGTTTTTGTAAATACACCATTGTTAAACAAATAAAACTTTATTTATACTAAACGATGGGACTTTTTAAAAAACAACTGGACTTTGCTTAAACCAAATGTCGAGACTTTTGTAAATTTAACACTGGAACTTACTTTTTCAATGAACAATGAGACATTTTCACCAAAAGATGAAACTCCTAGAAATACAATGCCTGGAACTTGGCTAATATGCCTCCGCCTAACAGCTGACCCTCTTTGACCTTGATCTTTGAACCAACAACCTCATCAGTGTGATCAGATGTTCTACCCATCATAGGTATTAAACACACAAAGATCCAGCAAACAAGTCAGCTCCTGTAGTGGTAAGGACAGACGGACGAGCTGAAATAATGAACAACGAGACCGTGTAACCAGCTGATGGAACGTCTGTAAATGAAATCATTTAACTTTGAAAATCAAGGGACCGCTGTAAAAGAAATAGTTACGAGACTTTAACACTTTTGGATTTTTTAAAGTCAAAACATGGGACTTTCATTTCATAAACAATGATTTGAACTGTAATAAAAAAAACAACTTGAGTTTTGTAAATAAAATCATGGATTTTTTCATGTAGAGACTTTGTTTAAGCAAACAATAGGACTTTTGTAAACTAACTAAGGCTAACGTAACATTTTTCTTACCCCAGATGAGGGGCCGTTATAAATGGAACATGACTTGAAATAAACGATGGGATAAATACATGTTCAGACCTTTCTGACCAAACAAGGCAGGATTCAGATTCCAGTCTGGAACCTTTTCAGGTGACTGTTTCATACTATAACCAGTCCATATAAAGTGAAGGGCTTCTTCTCACCCTTTGACGTAGCTGCTCATTCTCCTCAGTCAGGCTGGTTATCTTCTGGACTTCAGCGTCAAAGCTCAGCAGCACAGGCTGGGGTGGAAACAAGCTAAGGACTGAAAACTGACAGGGGGGATCAGTTCTTCGGCCTCTTTCATAGTAACTGTAATCTGCCTACACAAAAGTCTAACCGTGGCTCCACCTGAAGGATATGCAAACACTGGAATAGCACCGACAGGAAGTTGTGCAGTGAAACCAGGAAGGTGTCGGCCCACTGGCGGGAGAAGTATGGAGAGAAGGCGGGATTCTGCTCAGGAATGGGGATAAACGGCAGGATGAACCAATCGCGCCATTCGGCCTGACCCTGCAGCTCCAACGCCTGCTTCTGGAAAAACTCCTGCGTCTTCTCCAGGTTTCCTTTCTGGAAGGGCGACAGAGCACAGCAGTTTAAATCTTTATTTCAGAGACCCGCAGCAGGCGCTGGGATTCCTCCGTGAGCTGATACCTGCACAGTGTTGATGACGTAGTATCGGTACAGGCTGGTTCTCAGTTTGTTCACCGTGGACCTGTAGACATCCTCCAGTCTGGAGAACAGACGTCTGTCCAGGTAGAGCCAGTACTCCTTTAGACCAGACAGGTCGAAGCTCTGGACAAACAGCTGCAGCTGATCGATGATTTTATCCACCTGCAGGGCCAAAAGTCTCATTGTTAAAATCATTTCGATTACCTGAAGTGAACTAAGCAGCTTTACCTGCCTAAACCTGACTGGGCAGTTCTGAAGTCTCCAGTGTGGACAGCACGATGATTCATGCCACCTCTAACCTTCACTCTTTATCTTCCAGATGCTGCTGTTAGGGGTCTCCACAGCCAATCACCTGCCTCCATCTCACCCTATCCCTCACACCAACCCTCTGCATGACCTACAGTGTCACTCTTGCTGCTATCCTTCTGTCACAAAGCACCCCTGACACTCGGCTCCACCCACTCCACCCTGCCTGCACTCTCTTCTTCACCTCTCTTGTGCTCTGTCTGTTACTTTGGATGGTTGATCCCAGGTATCTTTAAACCTTCACTTCATGTACATAAACACCAATCAGCTGATTAAAATCACAGAAACGGGTTCACTGACTGAATGTTGTGACTTTTCTCAAACTGCCGTTTCTGAAGCAAATCTTTAAACGTCCAACGTTCCCACGAGCCGCACCCTGAAGCCTTTTTCCTTGTCGGCTTTGATGTCGTTATCCAGATGTTTCAGAGTGTTGGTGAAGCCGCGGTAGATCAGGTACTCCCTCACGTGTTCGTCTGTTCTTTCCACCGAAGAGCCCATGGTGACCTCTGACCCTACAGGATACAGGTCAATATGAAAAAGAAGTATTGAGTTTGTGTCAGTTCTGTGAGCGTATGAAGACAGAGCCTTTTAAGGGAGACGTGAGAGTTTAATTTGCAATGATAGGAAAACACATTTAGCAGACTTGAAGTGACAGTTTTCTGTGTGACCATCTCGAGCTTCTGCTTTGATAGAGGAGCTCACGCTGGCTGATGGTCGTTAATCACCTGCATTTGATTAGCAGCACCTGGCTGCTACTTACTCTCCTAACTCCTATGGAAGCAGTAAGGGTGGACTTAGTTTTCCACCTGACTGTAAATAACAGGAAGTAAAGAAAAGCAGAGAACGAGATCACAAATACACAAATGATAGAGTCAGTAAGTACAGAGGAGGTCAGGAGAGAGGTCCAACACTGAGTGTCTACAGCCATCTGTCAAACACGGTGGAGGCTCTGTCATGGTCTGGGCTGCATTTCAGCCAGTGCTGCTGGACATCTTGTCCAAACTGATGGAATCATGAAGACAGAAAAGTAGCATCAGATGTTGATCCACCATGTAATACCATCTGGTAGCAGCTTCATGTTTCAGCAGGACAATGATCCCAAACACACTGCCAATGCAGTAAAAGCCTACCTGGATAGAAAAACACACAACGGATTGGCCTCCCCACAGCCCAGACCTCAACCTGATTGAAGCAGTGTGGGATCATGTTGACAGAGAACAGAACATCCAAAGAAGAGCTTTGGAATGTCCTTCAAGAA
>VUQH01054675.1:0-14523 GCA_015106775.1 Etroplus canarensis | reverse complement strand
CAGTGCTCAAAAATCTGTCAGAATGTTTTAGAATGACTTTGGTAAGCTACGAAGTTGCACCGCTTGATGGATTGTTGTAGCATTACCGTAGTCAGGGGTCTCACGGAGTAATACTTACTACACTTCAACATAATATTACAGTGTGTTTATTAGGACCCCAGAATGGCACCTGTTATGAGACATGCTTACGAAGCGGATTTCAAACTCAAGGCTATCAGGCACGCAGTAGAACATGGGAATAGAGCAAACTAATTCGGAGCTTGCCATCATTCCAGGTGGATTAACCAAAGAACTCCAACTGTTAGATATCGGTGTCAACAGCTCGTTCAAAGTTAAATTGCGAGCTGCGTGGGAGCGTTGGATGACAGAAGGCGAACACACATTCACCAAGACAGGAAGGAGTTATGCCACTATCTGCCAATGGATCGTGGATGCCTGGGCTAAGGTATCAGTCTCAAGTATCTTCTGTGCTTTCACGAAGAGCGGAATCATCACTAAACAGCTAAGTAACAGCGATGAGACTGACTCGGATAATCATGAGAGAGATGCGCCTTATGTATGAAAGTAGACCAATTCATTGATCTTGCACTGAAGCTGTTTCTTTTGTAACACTACTTATTTTTCCAGCCTTACGGCTAAGCGTGTCCAAACTTTTGACTGGTAGTGTGTGTGTGTGTGTGTGTGTGTGTGTGTGTGTGTGTGTATACGTATATATATATATATATATATATATATGTGTGTGTGTGTGTGTGTAACATCTGCTATGCTGCTGGAATGGGCTGGGTCTCCTTGTCTCATGAGTAGAAAGGGTCACTTCAAATCAGTGCAAAGTTGTTCTTGAGTGATCCCCTGAAACATTTGCACCATGATGGACCTGACTTTTTGCAAAATTATAGGGTATATAGTCACACTAAAAGAATACTTTTTTAACCTGGAACTGGAATATTAACCTAGCATGTCTTTAATGGTAGGCAAGATCTGAGGTTCCGGAGAATATCTGCACAGGCACGGGGAAAACATGCAAGCTCCACACAGAACGGCCCTGCCTGGGTTTGTATCCAGGACTCTCTTGCTGTAAGGCAACAATGCTAACCACTGAACCACTGTGCTGCCCATGTCAATGAATTGGGGGCAGCAATGTCATTTAGCAACTCTGAGTTAAAATCCACCAGCCACTTGGGTTTGTATGTTCTCCATGTGTCTGAGCGGGTTTTTTTCCAGTACACCATCTTCCTTCCACAATACAAAGACATGTATGTTCAGTCAACTGAAGATTCTAAACTACCTTAAGCTATGAATGGGCATGCGAACTGATGTCTGTGTTAGCCCTGTGATATACTTGTGAACTATCAAGGGTGTACCCCGCCTCTCACCCTATGACAGGTGGGACTCCAGCCCACCATAATCCCTCTGTAATCATCAAAACAGCTATGTTTCGGAGGAATGCTGTTCTACTCTTTTGTAGTTACAGATACTTTTAGAGTCAATGCCAAGGCACACTGAAGCTGTTGAAACATTAAAATTTACTACTGAGGTAAATGGATTTTTTTTAGCTTATTTTTCAAATGGGTCAGTTCATTAAACTCATCAAACACAAAATTTGTCTGTCTGTAGCTCTGTCTTTCATTGATTTTTTTATTTTCAATTTTTTTGTCAGAGGCTTGTAGTTTTTCAGACAGCCTGACTTCCATCTTGACTTAAAAGGCGGTGTAACTAATTCTGTCATGAAAATCAGAACAATATTCAGACAAACTGTTTTTGTGGTAAACACAGTCATCACAGGCCAGTAAAAATGGTGAACAGATAGAACATGATTGGGACAAAGATCAAAGTAAGCCTGCAGTATGTGTTGAATACCAATAGTTGTACTCTATTATTTTGTGAGGAACCAAACTATGGTAATACATGTTTCTACAGACAAACACAAAGCATTTTTTGGGGGGACCAAGAACTCGGGTTTGGATTAGAGTAATAAAAGTTACCATGTGTTTTGATAGGGGTAGCAAATGAATATAGTCAGGGGAAAGTCCCCACAAGAAGAGAATGGTGTGTGTTTGTGTATCTCCCTATCTGCTTGAATTTCTCCCTGTATGTGAGTGTACAGTATGTATCCATTCATTATGTAGAAATCCTAATCAAACACTGCTGAGCTCTGACCACCTGCACCCAGTTGTCAGCCAGCCAGCATCAATTATATGTCTGCCAGGATCTCTTAAAAAGAAATGATTTCATCACAAGTGCAATTCTGGTTTGTGCTTAATCTATAATTTAATGACCACTTTTATCCAAAGTAATTTACAAAACACAAAGTGCACTGAAAAGCAGCCGTACAAACGTAGTGAGTGCAGCTTGGCAACAGAATAAATCAAATATTCTTTTTTCTTTTCTTTTTTTACACCAGCAGAACCACACAGAGCCAGCCACCCAGTTTTCTTATTAATCTGTTTATTTTTCTGTCATTTTGGGAGGTGAGTTGGCAAAGAGGAAAATCCTTGTTAAATACAAATCACACGAAATCTACTTTCATATTTCCTGCAATATGTCACAAATGTCTAGAAGAATTTACCTACAGACTGGCTTCAAGAGAAGCAGTGAAGTTATTGTAAAAGGATACACTCACTGTTCCATTTAACAGTGACATTTTGTCACCAGTTTAGCTCACTTTGTCATACTTTTGCCATTGGCAGCTAGGACCCCACTCCAGCGTTTCATACTTTCAGTTCATCCAAGTGAGTGACAACCACGTTGTAACCAGTGCAATCCCGAGAATGTCTAGTTAGATTGGTAAACATCAGTGGCATGGAATCTATTCAGTCAGATATAATTGGACTCTTCAAGGAGAGGGAATAATTCATCAAAGTCAAAAGAGAGAAGAGTAAAAGAACCAGGAAGAGTGGTTCTCGTGGGCTGAGGGAAAATAATAGAAGGGGCTATGGAATATGGAGGAAACAGGGGGAGGGAGGGCACACACACTAGTGAAAATGGTACAAAATGCGAGAACACTGAATGATAAATGGGAGAGGGTAAATACTGAAGAGCAAGGAAATATTGGGTAGGTCTTGTATAACATACATTCATGCATGCGTTTGTCTGTGTGTGTGTGTGTGTGTGTATGTGTGTGTGTGTGTGTGTCCTAATCGATTCTCTCTGTGCCATTTTCAAGCCCTTCCTCCACTTCAGCCTCAGGGATATTTGTGTTTGCCTGCAGTGTGCTACTTAAAAGAAGCTGTGAAAAAAAACATAAATTTGCAGGAGACACACGCACACAGGCGGCGTACCTCACACAGAATAGAAAATCAGTAGCATTTCTCACATCTATCACTCTAACTCTCGTCTTCTTCTAGAGATGTTCTTTCAGCAGCCAAAGCACAGTGAGTACCAACTGGCTTAGGAGGAGCCTTCATTCAGCAGTATCATGGCCCTGAGGCTATGCTTTATCATTGCATTGTCCACTTTTCAACTCACTTTGAGACATCCAGTTAAATCTTGGGCCTCCACTTCTCAAAAAACAGGGTACAACAGCATCACAAAATCCAGATTTCATCTGTAATGTTAAACCAGTGATCCCTACTGTACCTGTAGGGGTTTGAACCCATGACACAATCCAAAGGAAAACTACACAAATGCGCTAGAAAATTAGAAAAGTCTGTCAAATAAAGTTCTTTTTTTGCAAAATACTGTCATCTATTCATGCACCTAAAATCCTTTAGATGATTTAAAAAACAGGTTTGTTGATGTGTTCACAGTGTCCAAAATAAATCTGGTGACACAATGCATTCTCTATGGATCTAAATGGACAAGGAAAAAAACAGCTGCAACAGTGTCTGAAGTCATTTTTTACACCTGAGTGTTGTTTTTTGTTTTTTGCTTTCTGTTTATTTTTATTTATTTTTTTAACTGTCTAGTGTCTAAAACACAGCTATTTAGTCAGGTTTAGGTGGTTTGGATTTTTGGGTAATTTTTTTAGTTTATCTGAATCATGAGTCTCATTAGTCAGACAGTTAGTTAGACTTAAAAAACACATGGTTTAGACACAAAAGACATTTCTTACTGAAATACATTTGTTTCAAAGTCCTCCTCTCACGAAAAAGGACAACCTTTGTCCTGTACACAAACATACTACATATTGTCACAAATTACCAGATTACCAGACAGAGTTGGGTGCCAAACTATTCACGTATTTTATCGCTTTTATTTCTGCTTTGAAATCACTGAAATGGTTACCTTTGAAGCGAAAGGTCCCTGGTTCGATTCCAGGTGGGGACACAAGCCCCTCTCACCATGGAGGGTTGTGTCAGGAAGGGCATCCGACATAAAACCTCTGCCAAATTACCAATGCTGATTAATCCGCTGTGGTGACCCCTTGGTGGGGAATACAAGGGAGCAGCTGAAAGGTACATGTCTGTTTGGATTTGATTTGACAGATGTGCGGACACAGGCAGCTGTGGCCCCCAGCTTTCTGCTACTGAACTAGACCTCTCAATCATGTTTAGCAAGTTTTTCAGCATTTTAATAGAATTATCCAACAAATAATATGACTTGCTGTGTTGTACAGACAACCATTTTATGCTCTTTTTTTGGTGATTATAAAACTGTCATCCGAGTCTGTGTGTTGCACCTGTACAGTTTTTTTGCTAGCCTTCACTGATAACGTAGTACTTCATCTCCTCTTCCAGACATGGGTATTTTTGGCTCTAAAATACACTAAATAGACAAAAATATCAGGCCATCTACACATTACACCTACATGAGCTTTTAAGACATCACTCTGTAACTCCATAGGCATTAATATGAAGTTGGTCCCCCCTTTGCAGCTATCACAGCTTCGGCTTATCTGGGAAGGCTTTCTGCAAGATTTTGAGTTTGTCTTTGGGTTTTTTACCCCCATTCATCCGGAAGAGCAATTGTGAGCATGGACGCTGATGTTGGACAAGAGGGCCTGGCCAACAGTCTCCAATTCAGTTCATCCCAGCTTTCTATGGGGTTGAAGTAAGGGCTGTGTGCAAGCCTGTCAAGTTCTCCAACAATGCCTTTATGGACTTTGCTTTGTACACTGGGACATAGTCATGTTGGAACAGGAAAGGACCTTTCCCAAAATGTTCTCACAAAGCTGGAAGCAAAGAATTGTCCAAAACATCTTTTTAAGCTATTATGATTCCCTCTCACTGGAACTAAGGGGTCCAGAAAAGCAATTTTCCCCCAGGATTAATAAAAGTAGTTTCCCCCTGAGATTAATAAAATATTCTGATTCTGATGCATAGAATTATCCCTCCTCCACCAAAGATGGTTTGGAACTCTGTGGTTATTGAATCAGCGGAGTGCTGGTGACTAGTATACACTATTTGCCTTAGCATTGTCAAGGTTTACCTGAAAGGAGGGACTCAGAATGCAGAGCAGGGGGAAAGTTTACAATGAGAAAGTGTAAGGTGCTCAGGGGAATCAGGTACTATACAAGTCCGAGTTGTTGGGGGAGTGGGCTTATGGTTCTCGGTCCTGTTAAACAAGGGGTGCAGGCTGGTGGGGGGCTCTTGGCTGTCTGTGTTTTCCTGGGAGGGGAAATCCAGAGAACTCCAGTCCAAGTCTTTCAGGCAGGGTCCCAGGCAAGGTTGCAAGCGGGGCTAGGTGAGGAGAAACAAGCAGGCGATAAGAGAGGTATACTGAAGCAACTCAGATGTCAAAAAGGGGTTGCATTAGCTTGGCTGTGCTTACTGCTCTACAGTAAAAGATGATCTGGTGATGAGTGGAAGAAGCAGACCCGCTTAAGTACCTCTACTCTGGATCATGTTCATGGAGAACAGGTGTGCCAGAGAACCATCTGACAGAACACACCCACTCCTGTAATTAAGCAAAGTTAATCCCACAGTCTGCACACACACACAAGAAGAGAGAGAGAGCTGAAGGGAGAGAGAAAGATAGAAGTGGGACCATGCCAAGCATTCACTGACCCTGTTCTGTAACTTTTTGTGGTCTGTCACTTTGTGACTGAATCACACTGGTTCCTAACTTACAATAATATCACTTACGGTTGGAATTTCTAGGAGGGAAGACATTTTATGAACTGACCTGTTGCAATGGTGGCATCCTATTACAATGCCACACCTGAATGGAGCAAGTGCTTTTGAATAGCCAGTCTGTCACAAATGTTTGTAAAGGGAGAATGCATGGGTAGATGCTTGATTTTATACACCTGTGACAATGGGACTGAATATAACAGCTAAATTAAATAATTAAGAGGTGTGACTCAATACTTTTGTTCATACAGTGTACTTCAAATGCTTCAAAATACAGAGTTCGGAAACCAGTGGAGGACAATGGCCATGTCCACTTTATATGTATATACAGTCCATGGTTAAAACTTATCATACCCTAAAATGTAGAAGCTAATGGCAGTCTGAGTTGAGAAAATGCCCAAAATGTTATTTACAAATTCAGCTTATTTGCATGAGAAAGAATGCATATTGTATGTGCATTTTCATAAACTTTCATTCATTGGACTGTCTGTTAACAACAGAAATGTACATTGAGTTAATTTACAGTGTGAAAAAGTGCAAAATGAAAGTTTTTCAGTTAAATGCATATCAGATACTATATTTTGAACAACAATCTTCTTGTAAATACTGTAAATAGAAAATAAACCCACTGGTATCACAATATTTTAAATATTAACTATGGAACATGTGAGGCACATTACATAAACACTGATGACAGTTTATGAAATGATAACCGTTTGATGTCATTTTTATTTATCATATCTACTAAGATCTACATGGTTACCAGTAATCCAGAATCAGCTGCTATCTGCCTGAAATTTTATCAAGTGAAGACTTAAAAGCAAGTAAATTTGTAGCCTACTACCTTGTTTAATTTAACACTATTTTAGGTGTTTTATTTTTTAATGCTCTGAGGTTTCACATATGACTGAGTAGAGATGTCAGATTCACCATCAGCCCAGAGCAGTTGCTTTCTGTGCTAAGCACTGCTGTGGGATGTTTCTGTGGTTTTGTGTTGAAATGGTGTCACTACACTGCCCCAAGGCATTTGGAGGGCTTGTCAAAGTTAAGCCTGTTATCTGTGACGTCACTGTAATGCACAGGCACCCAGGTTCTCTCTCTCTCTCTCTCTCTCTCTCTCTCTCGCTCTCTCTCGCTCTCTCTCTCTCACACACACACACACACACACACACACACACACACACACACACACAGACACACACACAACTAGACAAACCGAACTCACATTATGTAACCACAAACCATGACATGGCACTTGTCCCAAAGAAATCCCCCTCTGGAGAAAAAAGGAAGGAGCAGTGATGGGAGTGTTAGTAAAAAGACAAAATGGAAACGGAAGCTGTGGGAAATGGGTTGAGAGGAAGAGAGCAAGGGAAGTAGAATTAGTAACAAGAGTGTGTGTTTGTGTGTTTGTGGCATCTGTGATAGGCTGTGAGGAAAGGTTTAAAAAAAGGCAGGGTAACTACAAGCTGTCAGAACTGAAGGTATTGAGTGACTGGCAATTCTAAAACCATATTTACTGCATCAAACACATAAACAAATGCATGTGTCAGTCTCTTGGTCTCTCTCTTTTTCTTTCCCATATGTAAATAGTGTATTCACATACTGTCTCTTATTCACTGACACTCATTCCTCCAGCAGTCTTGCCACACTGTCCTTGTTGCCAATGCCACTCAAAAAAGCATCTTCTATCCTCAAGTCTTTGCACTTCTTTAAGCATGCTCTATCCAAATCCTCCTTCAGACTCATTTCTGTTTTGTCAACACTTCAAGAAGAAGTGCCTCAGATTGCACTAGCATCTCCCATCAGCATCAAAGTTTTAAGAAAAGGGGATTTTGTGCTTCTTCTGCTGCTACTGTTGCTGGTGGTAAGGGTATTGGAGATTTACAGTCTATCCCAATGTCTCTCCTCCCCTCTCTCTGTCTTTGTGCCGTGCCCAGTGGATGTTTATCCAGGCTCTGAGCTCGCAGCTCTCTGTGGACTGGGCCTTCCACCAATCATTCTCAGCTTGAATACCAACACGTAAACATACAGCAGCTGCCAAGCTGCTTGTGCTAAACCACACGGGGAGAGAAATGGAGCGTGGGTGTGCTTGTCTGTGTTTTTTAGTTTTGGGTTACCTACATTGGATCCAAAAAATGGAAAAAAGTAAAATATAGTTCTTTAGGTGTATTTTTGCCTCACCCCATCAATATTTTTTGTAATCATGATGTCCCTGCATCTCCTATCACCCTCCTGTTCTGTGGCTAAGAAATAATTGCAGCTGTTGCTTAACTTAATCTGCTCATAACTGCTCAGAAAGATTTTGGCTACTGATTCTACTCCTGTTGTGGCATTTAATTTTATAGGGAAGGCAATTTTATAGCTGAATCAAAAAAGGGTTTGTTGATTGCACTAACTGTGTAATGTACATGCTGTTCTCACTGCAGAATGAGAATAAGGAATTGAAAGAACAGTTTGCCCATGTGGTATACTATCTTGATACTCCGTTTGATCCTTCAACATGCTGGAGTTCAGAAATTTTGATTGATGGCTTCCTCTGTCGTGCAGTTTCCGTTTCCGTTTGATGTTTTCGACGTGTTACATCAGTGTTATCTGACACGTCTTCCCCGACATTGTTCAGAGTCTGTGATGCAAGGTTGCTGTTTTCTTAATCTGCGTTCAGTACACAGGGAGATTGGTATTTGCATGTGAATTGCTTTTCTGTTGCCTCTGATGTCAGGCACGATAGGATGCTTTATGAGTGCCCGATGGGAAAAAGTTTTTTTTTTCCTTCTTTCATGTCTGTCTCCTTTGAGACAAAAAAACAACAATAGGTGGAACAGAGGCTCTTCTGCTGCATTGCTGCAGTAAAAATTGAGTGAGTGCAGAAAAATAGGTTAAAAGGTAAGTGAGATTTAGGTGTATGAACAGTGTTTGAGTTAGATGCTCAGCTGGGAGAGCTGGGATAGACCTCCTGGAGGTCCCATAGCTCATGGCAGCCTTCATTGCTTCCCACACCCCCTCTTCTATCTTTAGCTACCTCTTCCTGCTGATGCCTTTGCCCTAGTCTCAACTTCCCTAGTCACACTTTCTTTCATATTTTCCTTTCCTCCCTCTACTTATCTCTATTTCTCCCTTGCTCCTCCCCCTTTCTCAGAGCCAGCTATGTAACTCTGCTAATGACGCTGAGAAAGCTTGCTGTCAGCACATCCTCCAAGCCGTGAGGGCACGGTTACATAAGCTGGTTAACAGAGCAGGCCCTCTGCCATGTCAACCCCTCATCATTATAAGGAGGAAAAATAAGAAAAGAAGACAGGAGAAAAAGAAAAGGAAAAGGAGAGGGACAAAAGTAAACTAAATGTGTTTATTCACTTTAACTCACTCTGCATCAATGTCTATAACTATCTGAATACATAGACATGCATACCCTTAAGCCAGCTTAAGGGTCATTTTTTCCTCATGATCTGGAGAGTCGTTTTTCTTTTAGTATCAAGGGTCCCAATTAGAACCATTAGGTAATTAAGGACAATTAGTGGATTAACAATTATGTTGGAATAAAAACGAAAGCCCTCCCACCACTTCTAGCCGAAGGCATACAAAGAGGAAAGCATGAACACACACCATGCCCTTTCCTCTTCGTTTTTCTCATCCCCCAACACTGCTGTGGCTCAGCTTTAATGTATCTTTTAAGACCTCTCTTTTCTCTTTGCCCTCCCTGCTTAAAACTGCAGATTCTCTTTAACAATCTAAATCCCCCCCAGTTGTATTCTCTCAGCCTAATCTTTAATCTTAAACTCAGCTGCAGTAAGCAAGGTCATGTGGGACACCTCTAAAAGAAAGGCTAACTATACAGGAAAGAATATGAAGATGGTGAGTTACAGCCCTCAAACCACTCTCTGGCCTAGCAACACTGGGTCCTCTTATAATTATTAGCCCCTATTAGTCTGCTAATTCAGGTAAATGAGCTGTTTACATACAGCAAATTAGAGCCCATCCTACACAAGACTGACCAACCAAGGTCTTGTAAACATGGTAATTGATCTTTCATGTAAAATGATAATAATGATAAACATGTTTCCTCTACACTATGAATAACAAAAAGCATGTGAGAGCTAATATGAGTTACTGTTTGTTTAACAGATTTCTCTGGCTGACACAATATAGACCTCTTTTGTGTTTGGACTTTTAGCTCCGTTTGAGTACTGGCAGTAGTAACGGTAAAGCTACTTTGACAATATGAAGTCTGGACCATTTTGTGTGTGTTTACCATCAATTATGAATGCCTACGCTTTACCCACACCCTAGAGCTAGGTATGTAAACTTTGCTTTGATCTTAATCGCATCCTGCATTGATTTGAATGAGTGTGTGTGAAAAACAACCACAATTTCTATTTGCTTGTGTTATAGTCACAGTACTCATGTGTCTCTTTGCGTTTTAGTGTGCATCTGTGCATGAATAATAGCTTATTTGCTTTATTTACTTTGGCCACGTGTATGTGTTTGGGATGGTGATAGAGAAGTAAAGACATAAAGAGAGCATGAATGCACATGCACCAGCTTCTATGCACTTTTTGTCCGCAATATTATGTAATGAAAAACTGGCACAGAGGGGTATAAGCAAAAAGCCAAGGGGAAAGATGGAGAAGCAGAAAAGAGAAGAAAAGCTGAGGGAACCAGACCTACATATTCAGAGATGTATTGCACTAATGGAATATGCTTCACTACAATATAGTGCACAGCCATTTAGAAATCTGCCTTTGTCATTAGGCAAATTAAATCTTCTTAATGTTCTTTCTGTTTAGCGATGGAAGCTTCTCTGTCACCCCCCCCTTCGTCTCCCTCTGTCTTGCTCCCTCTTGTGTCTCCCATTGGCATCCCTGTGGTGCTCAGTACTCCGTAGTCAGCTTTTGCTGTCTAGCATACACCACTAAAGCTCTAAGTACATCTTCCCAAGACTCTGTACTTAGCTCTGGTGCTGTCACTGCATTGCTGTAAAGCTCCTACTGCCTTGGAACAGCACAAAAACACACTAGCAGACAATTGCTTTACTACAAATTCTGTGGCACTAAAGAGTGATTTTTGTCATCTGGTTGTGATGGTTATACTATGAGAAAACCAGAGATTAAAAGCAGTACTTTTAATTTCATATCTTTCATGTTGGAGACCTGTGAATATGAGCTTTGAGCTTGGTAATTCACTCATCAGTTTTCAGCACAATAGACAGCTCAAGTCCCAATCAGTATGCAGTGTGTTTCAGTACCAAGGACAGCAGCACCACTGAAGCCATTCTCCCAACAACTATGTAGCAAAGTGATTTTCATTTTAAGGCGGTTTAAATCCATTGGAGATCATTTGTCCAAAGGATGCTGTGCTCATTAGAAAAACAACAAGTCTGGTCATTGGTTTCAATTCTAAACACCAAATAAGTTTACTTTCTTGTGACAAGTTTATTGCCATGACTGTCCTCTTTTAAGTACCAAAACCAGGGGTTCTAGACGTTATTATACCACCATAAAATGTTGCTTCAGCAGCATTACTATTAATCATCTGTTTTGTAGAACAAATGTGTTGCAAGACACCAAGTCTGTCAAGGTGACCAGCTTTTGGTGCAGCAACACCAAAAGAGGGTCAGGGATAATATAATATGAAGACCAACATCTTGATATTTTCAGATGTCTCCTGTAATGCATTTAAATTGACAAAAAGAGTGAAATGTATCTGTACCAATGGTATGTAGAATCTCTAAATATAAGGGTGGTAGATCTATGCACCCTTGAGTGCTATGAGATCTTCTTGGTTTGGTATTTTGGGTTAACTTGAAAGAGAGAAAAAAAATCAGTTCTGCATAGTTTGGCTTTTGTTGGTCTGATAATTTCCTTACACCAAATTACTAGGAAGGTTAGCATGGTTTTAATGGATTGTAATCATGGATTTCTGAAGATACTGCAATTCTTTAATTTGATGCTAGGCTACACTCAAAACATGCCTATTCTCCAATGGCTTTCAGCATTTAATTAACTTTGTCATTACCAGCAGCCCTTTTTATTGGTCTCTTGTGGACATCCATGCCTCAACCCGGTAATGTGACTCCAGTTCAATTATATGAAGTTGTTGGAGAAACATGAAAGGGAACGCCTCAATTTACTTTTTATAGATTACAATAATACATAATGTACTTTAAAGCTACATCACTTAAAGGTGTGTTGTTGTTGTATTAAAATCTTTTTTTATGTCTACTGCTTCTTTACTAACTTATCTCAGGTTGACAGGTTATTTGAGCTTGCTGTAGCAGGTACGTATAAACCCATGAGAGTCTATTATGCAGTGCTGCAGCAGAGGGGGGAGTGGGAAAAAGTGGAGGACAGGCAAATAGAGGTTAGAAAGAGAGGGTATGAAAATGGAAAAGCAAAGGAGAGAAATTACAAAATGATGGAATAAAGGGAGCAAAAAGAAAATTGTGGCAGGGGGATATGAGAGACTAGAAGATTAGAAAAAGTATCTATACAACAACTTCCATACTGCCAGAAGAGAGTGTGCAGTTACATGTCATTACCTGAGAGGGGCAGCAGAGATGCAGCTTTCTTATGGCTACTTTCTATGCCTCTATTTACACAGACAAATGTAGATTAATCATCCTTTTCTCTCTTTCTCCCCCAAATACAACGACAAAGTACATGTGTTTCCTTCTTTTCTTTTCCCGTTCTTTTCTCAGCTTAAGTTTGACAAAGGAAAGTGAAACAGGCAGAAATGAGTTATAAACTCTGAAAATTGGTGCAGTTGTATCTCAGTGGTTGAGTCAAACTTGCAACGAGTGAACAAGCACCACTCCTGAGAGAAAGCCTCCTCAACCCACCTCCGTGTTCAGTCATCTCCGCCTTTAATAGGCAGCGTTGAGCTAGCAGGTGATCTGCACTGACAGTGTGAAGGCAGAGCTTGTAGCAAAGGCTAATTGGTGTGGACTGACTTCAGAGAGAGTGTAGCCACTCAGTGGTTGAATGCTTAAGGAGGTAGCTAGGCCATAAAGCACATTGGACATACAGTGAAAGTATCATGCTACATGTTTGTGTGTGTGTGTGCGTGTGTGTGTGTGTGTGTGTGTGTGTGTGTGTGTGTCTGTTTTTCTTAATCTCCTCATGGGTCATTTCATCATTATCAAGGGCATTCTGGTGACACAGGGCATTCTTCAGTGTACATACTGAACCTTGTACTTGTTACTTTTAACACTGAATGCAGCTCAAGGCCTTTCTTATATGTTAGCTTAATTTACTGAAATGTTACACAACCACAAAAGTGATAAAAAAAAATCTTAGAAAAATGTGTGGATGTCCTTCTAAAACCAAATATAATCTATATTTTTGTGACGATGAAGTACTCTGTGTGTGGGAAAAAAAGTCTTGTTTAAAATATGTGATAGATTAAACTGAAAAAAGTTATTACAAGGCATGCCTGCAAGAGGAAATTTCAGATGACCTGCTGAGCTATATGCCTATTTAAACTGCAGGAGATATGGACATGTGCAAACTGTTGTACACATGCAAATGTGCAGTCCAAATGTAAATACAAATGTGTAGTAGTGGTAGTATACTTGACATTTGGCTGAAATGTTTCTAATGCTGACAAAGCCACTGCCAGGGAGGAGTAATGCCCCTGAGGAAGGACTCAATGTTCACTCTGACTCATCAGCACTGGTGCACACACATACACATGCACAGTGACTCTTAGCCATAGACATCACAGGCTATTTTGTGATGGCATGAGGGGGTCTTCCCCATCTCTGATCCCTGTGGAGATTAGTACAGCTCATCCAACAGAGTGTGTATCTATCACTGCGGGGCATGCTGTTAGAGGTACTGAAGGGAGACATTGTTAAGCCAAACTGTACACAAATCTATGGTTTTATATACATGATGTGCGATACATGTGACTGAAACTGCTACTAAGCCAAACTGATGGCACTTATGTCGCTTAACCTACCTTCTTCCCTGCTTCTCCTTTACACTTAACCACCAACTCAGTGCATATTTTGGTCACAAACCAAGGGCTGCGGCATCAAAGCCAGACTAAAATCACCTTACACTTACATGCTTTAACATATCTGCAGAATGTTAGTGCTGAGTGTCAATAAAAGTAGAGTGGGAGGGTGAGAGAGTAGGAGTGGAGAGACCGAAAGAGAAAGAGCAATGTGCAGGCATGTTGTGAATCACATGCAAAACCTACATGGGGGGACTCAATTAGGTGAGTGTGCACACCTACACAGTTTGATAATGGACTGTTCAGCATGTGAGAAGGTTTTATGTAGGTATATCTACCATCAACCGTGTGTGTGTGTGTGTGTGTGTGATTGAGAAATTTAATGTTTAGTAGTTAAAAGCAGCAGCACTTAAAACCAGCCACAGGGGCCCACAAGCCAGTGTAGTCCTAGTGCCGGTCCCAAGCCCGGGTAAATGGTGAGGGTTGCGTCAAGAAGGGCATCCAGCGTAAAAACTTTGCCAGATCAAATATGCGGATTCATAACACGACTTCCATACCG
>VUQH01054674.1:5217-30128 GCA_015106775.1 Etroplus canarensis | reverse complement strand
GGGAGTCATGATTCCCCTCACTTTCTCTCTTCTGGTTTTTGCCTCTTCCTGGGGATACGCATACTCAAAAAAAAAAAAAAAAACCCCACAAACCCACACATGCGCTTACCTTCTCCTATTATTTCTGAGTATTGTTCTCAGTGGCTTTGTGTGTATCATTCACCCCCTAATACATCTGCCAGCCTGAATCCATCGTCCAGCAGCGTGCCACACAAACAGGCCTCAATTAAGCAAGCTGTGCCTTTCTGTAGCAACATGATTGTTTTGGTCTCGTCTCCATTGCAGCACCTGTCTCAGACATGTTGGAGTCCTTTGATGAGCTGTAACTTAACCCCTGTTCGAATTACACAGGGGTAAAAATAGCATGTTCCACACAGGTCATATTCGACAAATGACTTTTGCAGCTGATATCTCTTTGCTGTTCAAATTAGCACTAAAATAGTATGCATGACATTAGCACCATTTTTTATTCAGATCATCAAGCATGTCTAGTTGCACATATAAAAGATACAGGAGTACTGCTGTTTTCAGGGTTCTTTAGAGAGTGATTTGACAATGAATAGTATAGGGCCTAATTGAAACTATGATGTAATGATCATATAAGCTCTCCAGTAGTTAATGCCAGGTTATTAATAACTATCACATAACCTAGTCAATGGCCACAACTCTAAAATATCATCTGCACTCCAACTTTTTCCCTTTCTACACATGATCTATTCATTAATTGTTGAGTTTTTAGAAATTTGGCACCCAGGAAAGGGAGTGAGAAAGAAATGAGAATAGAAAACAGAAGGCTGAAATAACTAATTTCCATTAGATTTGTCCTATTGCGGTGTATACTGTATGTATGGTTAATTTTAGCTACCAGACAATAGTCACAGTGAAATGTCAGCAGAGAAGCTGTACTACAAATCTATTTAAACAATATATATTCAAGTAATTAAACAATACCTGGGTCTACCTATTCCAAAGCAGAATTTTAATATAATACTGTAAAAATAAATAAATAAATAAATAAATGGCAATAAACAACATACGAAACTAAAAGAAAATGCCATTTAAGTTGTTGATAGGATTGAGACTTCTGGGCCCTCTGTTAGAAGAAAACATCATAAAAAGGCTCTCATGCTTAAGATGTTAAGACAAGACGACTGAAATGATTATGTTGATGCAAATATAACCAATATACGTTATATGTGATTTTTGATATATGTTTGAAGTATTACTCAATCATAATTGAAGCTGAAAGAATAACTAACATTTTGAACTAATATACCTAATGTCACAAAGTAATGTGAAGCGAGTCATAACCTTGTTGTTAAGAAGAGAGAAACATCTGGTTAGAAAGTCCCCGTTATCTGCATCTGACCTTGGAGGGCCAGACAGATGGAGATGGGGGATGTGCAGCTGTGAGAGAATAAAAAGACGTTTCCTCTTGAAATGTGGGATTTTCGCGTTGATGTCGTTAGGAGCCTACGATGCTGTATGAGCATCCCAGGATATATGACCGATTGCAGGAGGGATCTTTGACTCTGTCTACAGCCGCCTCATAAGGAGGATCCCCCAGCTGTGGATTATATTAGGCAGTCATGAGATCTCTTAAATCCCCCCGGTGGAACGGTTAAATAAGAGCCTGGAACTCCTTGGATTTCATGTCAAATCAAGGACCCGGCTGGAACTGCCTCCACCTACAGGAGCACCCCTGCCCTCTTGTCTTGGCCGGACAGAAGGATCAGGACGTAACCCCAGCAAATAAGATCACCAAAAATAAGTACCATGCTAGCCAGCCACATTAGAGAGAGAGTTACTATAGAGAGAAATTATAACTTTAAATTGATTTGATAAATATATGGATGTTTTAATGCTGTTGCTTGGCCAATGCTAAATTGCTTAATAAATTTATATTCCTGCATTTAAAGTATTGATTCTGACTATTCACTAAATCTTCTCAGCATTGTAAATGCTAAGTTCTGTGCAAGTTACATCTCAAGGTTCTGAAAGGTTAGTCTAGTTATGAGTCCACCTACAAAAACAGCCCCTTAGGGTGAATTGTCCTCACCGTTAAAACTTCAAAAAAAGGTTCATACAAGGGAGCTGCTATAACTAATGTGCTCGATCTCCCACCTGACTGATACAGCTACCAGGTAGGGCGGGTGATTGGGGGAAGCAGGGTAGACGTTGCAATTAACAGCAGTTAGAGAAGCTAGGCAAGTTCCTTATAACCATCTTAAATGTACTCCAGGAAATCTGGCTGAGTAATACTCATCAGACTGGGAGACCCTTTAAACGGAGAGCTGGATAAGCACTAGTCCTGTATTGGGCCTGTGCTTCAAAACCGGGAACCTGACAAAGTACAGTGGATCAAATGGCAGTTTGTAAAAATTTAATACAAATTTAATGCAAATCCATTTTGAATTATAAAAACAAAAAATATAGAAACCCTAGCAGCATCTCAGTGAAACAGAAGCGACTGCATATTTCACTTGTGATTATGAGATGTGAAAGAAGCTCCAACACAAAATAAAATTACTGTGTTTTTTGTGTTTGTTTTCATGTGTCAACATCTTCTGTTGTACATTTCATATATGCCTGCATAGACGGAGCACAAGTAAATATTGTCTTGTGTACAAAAAGATACTGTTAATCTGTTCTCAAACTTCACGGTTTAAAAGAACCGCAGCTAATTAACCACACACCAAAACAGGAATACATTTTAATATTGATCCCCTTATGTCCCCAGTGTGCATATGTGTGCATGTGTGTGTGTATGCGAGTGGAGGCAAGAGTATGATTATGAATATTTTAAGAGCACATTTAACATGGCGAAGCCGGAGCAGGCTCGGTGAGGGATTTGCGCCTACTCTTCAGCTAATGACCCCAGGCGCTTCCAGCAAAGCTTCTTCATATTTTAAAGAAAGTCGATAGAGCTGCAGCCCAGTCAGCAGCATTAAGATTCATACAGACGCCACAGGGACCCTGAAAAAATTAATAACACGCGTGTCTAACAATCCTTCCTGCGATTTAGTGGAGCACCCAAGCTCTCTGCCTGAAATGCAAAGCAGTAATGAACACACAGATAAGATAAATTCTGAACACGCGTCACCTACCCTCAAGTCAATGCACAAACGCACTCTTGCACCCACTCCTTCCTTCCCCTTTCAGCAAACACCCATCACTACTCCTGACCAAAGGTATCCAAACATTCTTTCCACCATTCTGCACTCTATGATTTTTCTGTCTACATTTCACCTGCCTTACCTTCACTTGAAAAGAGAAGAAAACACAAATCCATTGGTTTTAAAAGACCCAACATGTCACTGTCGAACAAAAGCTTTTTTTACTCTCTCAAGTTATAATGAATTTTCAAGACTTCTCATCTGCAGATGTGCCTTGACAGGTCCTCTCACTTCAAGGTTAGTCATTGTCTAGAATACATCTAAGCAGCTCTTCATCCAAGAAGTGTTCATACCTAGCAGCTGGTAGCCCTGTTTTTTAAAATCACCCATCGAGACAGATCCACTTTACACATGTATGCATTCCTTCCTTTTTGTAAAATTGCAGGTTATAAGAATAAAAATATAAGGCCCATTAGGTTTTTTATATACAGTGAAAGGAATTTCTACACTGTCTAGTTTTGTTTTTGTCAGCCAAGTAATAGGCAGACATCTAAAGACTTTTATTATTTGTACAAATATCAGAATATACAATTTCCCTCTTGGGATTAAAAGAATATTCTGATTCTGATTCAGAAAGACTTCAGAAATGCAGGCACATTCATCGCACAATTATAACTAAAGCTAAAGAAGTTGTTGTGTATGAACCTCTGTCCTTGATACGCAGTGTGTTAAAAAACTGTAAGAAACAAAATATAAGGAAAATGTGATTTTTTTAAGGTGTAAACTTGGCATGTAAGTAAAACAGGGCACTTGTTCTTTAATGTATCTTCCCCAGTGTGAACATAGTTGAATAAATCACTGAGTGAAAAATCCTCGGATCAATTTGGGTGAGATTTGGTTTATACAGTTAAAAATTGCTGCCATTAAAGTGGTAAATAATCTTACTGATGCAATGGACTGTAAAAAATACTCTGCCACTCTTTTTCTAGATTTTTCAGAGGGTTTTGACACTACTGACACCTTGGTAAACAGACTACACAATATTGGCTTATCTGGGAATGCTGTAAGATGGTTTTCTAATTACTTGTTAGCTAGAAGATAGTGTGTCCACTTTGCTTGATCCTCTTCCTCTTTTTCAGCAGCATGCAAAGGAGTTGTGCAAGGTTCCATAGTAGGACCTCTGCTCTTTTCTGTAAATATACATAACCTCTGTGATCTGTGTTTGATGTTGTTCAGTACTATTAAACTGAACTTGAGTTGGTATTAAATGCAAGTAAATCCAAGTTTATATTATTTTCAAATTGCAAAGAGTTATCACCTGAATGTCCACAGATGCCCACAGCTTGATTGACGGTAATAAGCACTGTTCTTGCATCTTTTAATTTGTTACGCATCTCATAAATGTTCTTCTGTTTGATACAAAGACTTCAAACTTGGACTCATCTGTCCACAACACTTTCTTCCAGTCTTCCAGTGCACAGTGTCTGTGCTCTTTTGCCCATCTCAGTCTTTTCTTTTTTTGAGATATGGCCTTTTCTGGGTAATTCTGCCATGAAGTCCAGAATCCTGAAGTCGCCACTTCACTGTTGATTTTGACTCTGGTGTGTGATGGGTACTATTTAGTGCAGCTGCCAGTTGATGACCTGTGAGGCATCTTTGTCTTAATCTACATACTCTCAGATATTTGTCTTCTTACACAGTTTGGAAATTGGGAATCCTTTTTCCATCCTTGTTAAAGCCAGTTTGTGCTGCTCTCTGATGGGAGTAGTTAATAACATGGTAAGAGATTTTAAGTTTCCTTGCAATTTCCTGTACTGAATAGCCTTCCTTTCTAAACACAACAATAGACTGAATCTTCTCTAAGGAAAGTTCTTTCTTTCTGGCCATTTTGAGTCTGTAAATGAACAAACAACTGCTGATGCTTCAGATACTAAACTAACCTAAAGAATGCCATGCTCCCTTTTTACCTCCTTATTAGCGCAACATTTTTCAGCTGAGCAACATAATTGCAAAAGGGTTTTCTAAGGATCAATAAGCCTTATAAAATGATTAACTTGGATTAGTAGCCATACCAGGAGATTGTTGCAGAGGACTGACTGCCTCAATGCAAAAATGTAGGTCATTCTTTAAAAATCATCTGATTAATTTTGTTTGTGAAATAGATAAAATTGTTTGTGCATTACATGAAAATGTGTTTTTCTTTGGAAAACAATCCCAAACTTTTGAGTGGTAGTGTAAATCTCTCCCTGGACTGCTTCTTTTTTATCTATGTACATAGATATGTAAAAAATTCTGCACAGCCTTCAGTCTCACAATATGCTTGCCCCCATAGTCAGTACTGAACTAGAAAAAAAGGCTTTTAAATATGTTGCGCCTTTAATCTACAGAAGGGCCTGAAGTTGTATGAACAGGTAAGGGTAAGGGAGTTTAAGTCCATTTTAAAGCATTAAGAAAATAGTTCTCTTGGTCAGTGTAATTCTGCTTGAAGTGGTGCTTATTCTTGATATGTTATTGCATGCGATCTGGATGTTATGTTTGCTCATTTGTTCGGCTATTTGTATTTGTTTCTTTGTGTATGTTGCATGTAACAGTATCTACTGCTACACACACAGATATAAACAGTCACTGAATATCTCAGATGTTACAACGGCAGCCTCTATGTAGACTTTAACAAGTAGAAAAATCCGTTAAATGCACGTAAATAGGTTGTGTTTAGGAATACCAGTATGTGAGGTGTGTGCAGTGGGTTTCCCTTAGAGTGTGGACACATAGTACAGCAGCAGGCTCTGCCCTCCCTGGGAGGCTAGACAGCATATGGCACTGTCTCCCAGAGAACAACACACCACCCAAGCATCCTGGCAGCCTTAGTGTTTTTCTGTGTGTATCTATGTATGCGTGTAAGGGCAAGTGAGGGTGTGTGTAGCTGCTTATACTGTGCTATAGGCATGTTTGTAGGAGATGGAGCAAGACAGATGGCTGCCAAGTAGAAAATAAATTGAAGGAAAATTGTACAAAAAGCTTGTATTGGAAATCTTTTTCTAAGCACAATGACTTAAGCTAAACAGACATCAAACATGGCAAACATTTGATAGACTTTGGGGAGCAATATAAACAACCACCTCCTGATGTGAACAAGCTTCCTTGTCAACTTCTTTTTTTTTAAAGTGTTGGGAGAACAAATTATTTCAGTTTACACCTGTATGTAATGTAGCACAACTATATGCACTGCTTGTTTCAATGAGATTTAAGCATATACTTGAGAATGCAGGAGAGAGTAAGGGAGCTAAATTAGAAAGCTGGGCAGAGGTCCTGGTTCTCTGTCTAGCAGAATAGTTTCCATTTCCATATGAGGGAGTTAAAAGGGAAAGAAGAGAATCAATAAAGCATTAGTGGAAAGCCATCAAAAAATTCTGGAGCGGTCTAAAGCCTATTACAGCCAGTAGGTCAGGAAGTTAGATAGAATTTATTTAGAGGGTGAGTAAGCTTAAGACTACAGTTAAATCAACTTTATTCTGTCCATTTGACTGCACCATCTACCTCAGTTATTCAGAGAACGTGTAAATTTAAGTGAAGGCCATTTTTATATAACCTTTTCTCTTATACAGTGTTTTCTCCCATGGGATATAGATATTTTGAATGTGAACAGCTATGTAGACAAACATATCTGCTCTCTGAGAGGCATGAATCCAAGTTCTGGTGCCAACCCAGACAATGTAGATCCACAGCATACAGTCACTTTAAATCCTCTGGTGGAGACGTCACTCTCCAAGGCCATGATGAGAGGCTCATATAAGCAGCTCATCAGCAGCCTGTTTGCCCATATGTGCCTCACACCCCTCAGTCCCCTGTGAGTCCTGGCTCTGTGCAATGAAACCATCTCATCTGCCAACATGAACAACTTGGAAAAAAAATCCCTCTTCTAGTTGGGCTATTCTGCCCTCACTGGCTACTGTTATGATCTGCACAGATAATGTAGTCGGTCCACCAAGTCAAATGCTCAATTCAAGGCTATCTATAAAGAAGAAATATAGAAAGTTTTCATAAGGACATGTGATAATCAGCAGAGCAGAAATGAGACTAATATAAAACAGTAAAAAGTAAACACACACACACACACACACACAAAATAATTCAGGAACTTTACAAATTCATTCATTTCATCAGATAATCAAATCTGTCACACAGAGAGAGCTGTCTGACTCAGAGGAGAGGAAGAAGCAGAAGAAGCAGAGATGGCATATGCTATGGGAAGCAGACAGTCGGGAGAGCAGGGTCCAGTGTCATATCAGCAATGTGTGTCTGCAGGTCCCGCGCGGCAATGGTTCGCTTATCCCCCTGCCACCACACATATGTTTGGGACATGGAACAGTTGGATGTGGCCGAGGGCAAAAATGGGTCAGACTGACACAGATGGAGAAAAAACTCCCACTGGGTCACTGTCAGATGACTAACACCCACAGAAAAAAGTGAGAATGTGCGTGTGTGTGTTTGTATGTGTTCAAGTGAATGATGTATTCAAATTTTGACAGATTTTAACAGCTTGCCAACAACATTGCTCTCGAAACAAAGATGAAAAAATACTAACACAAGATTTGAATTCGAATTGGGTCATGCAGTTCTCGAGTAGCTGAGCGCAAACCATGAACTACAGAAAACAAGGGGATGTCAAGAATTCCTCGTGTTTAATTTGGCCTGTCTCATATTAATGTCTCTTCTCGCCTCTTGTACCTTGACTTTACTTAATGTATAGACAAAAATATATGATCAGTAACTTGAGTAATTGCCCAAATTGTCATTAAAACTTAACAAGGCTCAGAATTTTTCAGAGCACTGTTACCAGTCTTGGATGGCAGAAGAGCTGACATTTGAGATAAACTAAAACACTTGAGCCTTTGTCCAAAATGCTATAGATGTTCAGTACAAAGAAAATCAATTGAGAGCCCAAATACATTTCTGGACAGATCAAGACAAGATGACATTAAATGTAGCTCAGCGATAAAATGGAGTTATCTAGACCAGTAGATGATAAAATAATCAAACATTAGACAAGACGACATCTTGTATTACTGTCTATCATCTTAGTCTATCATCTTAGGCTTTCCAAAACAGCATGTATTGAGTCTTTGTGAACACCTCTCCCACAGATTTCATTGGAATTTCTTCTTCCATTTGGAGGTAATCTCTTCTAACCTTTGGCACCAATCCATGGTGTCACAGCTGAAATGAATTTAGTGCTTCAGGCAAATGTCCTTAGTTGTCAAAACCTCCATTAGAAATGGAATGTAAGGCAGTAATTGTAGAGATGAAAAGTCACTCATCCATTTGTTCATTATAAAAATGGTATCAAAATTCCTTTCAGCATAATCCTTGGCTTTTGATTTGATCTTTCAACATCATTTCCTAACACAAAGAGACAGGCTGATGCTGCTGGATGAAGATCACTAAACTCAAAATCCAATACCCTTCAGAAAGTTGTGTTACTGCGACTTATATTTGCCTTTTCTCACTGTGCTTTTGTTATTTTGAAGCTTTCAAAGCTCCTTTCGTCACTCTTTAGGGGTTCCTGCTACTTTCTCCTTGGATTACTCTAACAGCAACAAATCATCCCAGTCCAGACTTCATCTTTTACCTCAAATGAACCATACTATCACACAAGGACACACAAGTCCCTCTCTGCAGGATACAAGCCATGTTGTCACCCATGCGGCAGTACGTGGGTGGCATGTGCTCTGTGAGGCAGTCATATGTTTACATCCAGTCTCTTGGATGAAAGTCAAGTTTACAGCTGCAGCCATGGAATAATTCATCGCTCGCCTTTTTACCCAGGAGGAGCCACAGGTAGTTGATGAAGTGGCAGTGCCAAGACTCCCAACTGGCGAAGACGAAGCGCAGCTGCCAGGAGTCAGCGTGGCCAGATGCCGCTGCTGATGTACCATGTGTTCCAAGCAGGGCAACAGTGTGTTTGTGTGTGAGCTGGGGTGGGAGGGGAGAGAACGGAGCGCTTGCCAAGACATTCTCACATTGATGCCAACCTGACACATGCTTGGGTACTCCCCACGGTTTGTGTTACCATCTCAGCCTCTCTCACAGATCTGTGGGGGGTCCCTTCTTTTCTCTTTTCCTCAGATGCTGTCCTTTGCCAAGATGAGAGTTGGCGCCTGCTTGCGGCCGTCCTGCCCATCAGATTCTTTCAGGTGGTCTTTTCTGAATGATGCGCTGGCAGCAGGCCACTGCAGCAGAATGCCTGCTTCTGCTTACTATATAGTGTCTAACCCTCTTTTTTGCTATAACCATAACTATAACTCCTTATGATAGCCATGCTGCGTCGTTTCATGGCAAACATGTACGTGATGCTCTTCATTATCCCTGCAACTCAGCAGTAGCTGTACATAAGTCTCTCACTGGCTTAGATCCCTGTCCCCATATAATGCATGTCAAAAATATGGCCAACTTCCAAGAAACAAATCCAAAAACATGGGTCTTCTGTGCCTTGTTTCGTTGCATCAGAGATGATATTCGGTCATTTTTGGGTTGAATCCTTCGAAAATGTGGCAACGCAATCTGCATCAAAAAGCACTAAAAACTGTGCAAATGCCCTACAAATAAAGGATTCTCTGAAAATTAAATAGTTGGTGGGGTAGCATAGCGTCCCCTTGAATAGCGTTTTCTCCACAAATGGGAGCGAGTGGTCTTTGACGATACTATTCCTGAGAGTGGAGGGGAGTACTCTGAAACAAAGGCTCCAATTTTTAGGAACATGCCATCCTCGTTTGCAGTGTAGGGGGTTTGGGGAGGGAAGTGAAAACTTTTTGAACGTGTGCCATGTCTGTACCATTCTCTTATCTGAGGCCCGCGACTGCCAGCTGGCGGCTGAATGTGCCCACTTGCACTGTGATGATGAAGCCAGCCAAGCTAGTTGGCACACTATGTGGTGGGACTGGCATGTGATCTAAAGCAGAGCACTGTGTGGGGTAGCTGCATATATGTCCCATGCTTCCCTCCCCATCTTCTCCATGGTGAGCAGCTTGCAGCTTCTCCACTGGATCTGCAGGTCTCCAGAAAACTGGGTGGAGGTTATGCCAGCAACCACCATAATGAGTTAAGAACCACAGAACGACAGAAAAAACACATCATACTCATGGATTTGTAATTAAGGATATAATTATCTGAAACTAGCTGTGTGTTGGCTTGAATAAAACTTATGCAGGTTTTCAACAGCTATGTCTCCTTTTTATTCTGGTGCTACATTATATCACTTCATCAAAACAGGAACATCAATACAAACAGAAAAAAATTAAATTCAGTCTAAAAGTGGGACTGTTGTATAGAGTGATAAGATCATGGGCTTTGAGTCACTATGTCCATCAACTACAGTGTCTATATCATATTACGTCATAAATGTGTTGCAGTAGCATATTTAAACAATTTCATTAAAAATCCTCTAACGCATTGTTTTAGGACAGGGCTCGGCAACCTTTACTGTCAAAAGAGACAATTTGAGCAATTTTTCCCCAAAAAATTTGTAAGGAACTGCCAAACACATTTAGGCCTCATAATGAAGGTGACACAGCCTATTAAATACTGTATAAACTGTCTATTGGCATTACTAATGAGTGTAAATTAAATGTGCATATATGATTATTTGATACTTTAACTTTACATCAAAGGTCAGCAACCTTTACTATCCGAAGACCCATTTTTGATCAATTTTTGACCAATAAATTATGTATGGAGACACAAAACATATTTGAGCCTTAAAATGAAGGTGAAAGAACCTGTTGAGTGTAAATTCTTTGAATCCTTTGAATCTTGGAATCCTTTGAATTAGCCCATCAATATTTACTAATCTTTTAACATGAGTAACTACCTTGGAGTGGACTGCAGTTGTGTTTTCATTACAATACCATGTTTTTGTTAGATTTGAAACTGTTTACGTTTTAAAATAATTTTATTACAAATAAAACAGAACAATTGTAAGACAGAGGAAAAATATCTGTTTGCATGTGTAGGCTTCCTTTGAAAAAGAGTAGCTGTAAAGAGAGGCAGTCCACTCTGTTTGTGTGCAAATTCATTAAAAGAAGCTGATTTTGAAAATTTTTGAAACATATAGCAGCCTATTAGCATAAAAATAGTAAAAGTGAACCATCTGTATTTACATCCATGCTAGCCACCACTACTAAAGTTCAGCAAGATTAAGAGAATATGGTGCCAGGTGATAGATGCATACTGTGATGTACATATTGAGTTTTATTTTTTTTTATTTTTAATTTGGAGTGTAGGCTGCACATTTATGTGAATGGAGAATGCAAGGAACCTCCTAAAATAATGATCAGTAAAAATTAAAATGTTAAAGAATAAATTTTCTTCTTTTTTGCTTTCGGCTGCTCCCATAAGGGATCACCGCAGCAGATCATCTGCCTCCATCTCACCCTATTCCTTGTATCCTCTTCTTTCCCACCAACCCCCTGGCATGTCCTCTTTCCCTACATCAATGAACCTTCACTGTGGTCTTCATCTTTTCTCCTGCCTTGCAGCTCCATCTTGAACATTCTATCCACTATCCCTACTGTACACATCTCCATCTCAACCATGCCTCTCTGACTTTGTCTCGAAACCACTCAACCTGAGCTGTTCCTCCGATGTATTCATTTCTAATCCTGTCCATCCTGGTCACTCCCAGTGAAAGTCATCTATAACTCCGCCACCTCCAGCTCCACCTTCTGTCTTTTTGTCAGTGCCACTGTCTCCAAACCATACATCATAGCAGGTCTCACTGCTGTCTTGTAAACCTTCCCCTGCCTTCTTGCTGCTACCCTTCTGTCAAAAAACACACCTGAAAAAATAAAATTAAATAAAAACAAAAAACAAAAAACACACCTGACACTCGTCTCCACCCACTCCACACTGCTTGCACTCTCTTTCGTCAACTCCCTCGTACACTGTCCATGGTTAACCCCAAGTATTCACACTCATCCAGCTTTACTACCTCTACTCCTTGGATCTTCACCATTCCATCAGTTGAAGAATCAATAACCATTATTTATTTCCATATTCATCTGGGTTTTTTTTATGTCAAAGTGACAGGGAGCCACTGGCAATGGGCTAAAGAGCTGCAGGTTTGAGACCTCTGGTGTGGGCTTAGATAGAAACAAAGCTATGTAGGCCACTTTGAGCCCTACTTGCGTAGGTGCAAATGAATCAACCACACTTATAAGTCAGCAGTGTTGGAAGTGAAAGTAAACAAAACTTGTTCCTTTCCATGTTCATATTTATCAAGATTTTTGTCAAAGTCACATGGAGCCACTGAAGATGGGCAACAGAGCTTGATAAGTCCACCCAAGGTTTACCAATCAAGCTATGATCATGTTCACATGAAAGGGGTGGTGTTGGCAGCATTCGGCCAATCAGAAACATGTTTAAGTCTACTGTCAGCAGAGCAGCTGATTTTTTGAAAGAAGGTTAAATTATATTATAGGAAAAATATGAAGAGGTTAAACACTGACAGACTGAAATCAACACAGCTGCTGCAGATAAAACAGCAGTACGAGTGTCTGCGACAAGTTCAACACTGCAGTAGTTTAGTATTAAAAGAGCTGCATGAATGTGATTTAAGATGGAAAATATCTTCTTCTCTTTTTGACTGCTCCCATTAGGGCCACAGCAGATCATCTGTTTCCATCTCACCCTATCACTAGCATCCTCTTCCCTCACACCAACCCTCTGCATATCCTCCTTCACTACATCCATGAACCTTCTCTATGGTCTTCCTTTTCTCCTCCTGCCTGGCAGCTACATCTTCAACATCCTTTGTCCAATATATCTACTATCCCTCCTCGGAACATGTCCAAACCATCTCAGCCTTGCTTTAAGATGGAAAATATGGAATGTATTAATAAAGTTCAGCCAACTTAAAGCCTGTAAGGCAAGTGGGTGCAAATACTGACTGTGTGAGTTAGAGAAGAATGAGACAAATTACAGTAGTTATTCCATTAAATTAATGTTTTGTAGTTTGTGAGACAGTTTAAGTTTTTATTCTTCCAGCTGTAACCCTGTGATGTTTTAAGGTCAGAGTGCAAATAAAGAACAAACATATAAACAACATGTAAGTTCAGGTTAGTCGGCATACAAATTAGATTTCAACTAAAAATCAGAAAAGTAAAAACTGTTTGAAGTATTACAGAACAATAAAGTTGATGTAAAATTGTCTGCAAGAATAAAATCTATAAAGTTTCTCTAAGAATCTGTAATGGTTTCATACCTGTTGATGTCTTATCTAGAGGTTAACCTGAGCAGGTTCAGTCTGTAGCATAAGTTACCCCAGTGATATGTCCCGGTAGAAAGAGGACGTCCGTGGTAGTACTGAAAGCTCAAATACCGCTTCATAGTCCAGGCTTACTAAAAACTGTTTATTTACAGAGCGATTCACCCTACCTGACAGGAACGCTTTAAACAACTCTTGCTTCAAGTCGGACGATTAATGCCGTGGCACTGTCCTTCACTGCAAGAAATACCGGCGTTTGTTGTAGGTAAGGTGAATGCTAAAGTAAACAGGGAGAGGAGAACACGGTCAAACGCAGCTATCATTTAGGAAATGCTGTTTCATTTGTTGCTGTAGAAAGAATATTTTTAATGCCCATGTTTTGGGTGATGCCCGGTTCTGTCGGTTTTCTAAATAAAGTGAAATGCGAACAGAGTTAAAGGAAAGAGGAGGTTTCTCATATATATGTTGCTTCTGGAAAAGTAACTGAATCAAGTTAAAGCTGTAAAATATTTTTTAATCAGTGGCTAATCAAGGCTAATTAAGGTAAAAGGAAGCCTCACTGAAATATTAATAATTCACAAATAATAACAGCTTATGCAGAAACATACGCATATATAGAGTGCAGAGGTTATATTTCACTTTGTGTGCGTGTGTTAGACTGTTCTGTGTGAATGAGTTGTCTTTCATCACCCAGTTTTATGCACTGTCAGGACAAACATCCAGCTACGCCTGTTAAACATTGAATTCAGGTGTTTCATTCATTCCCATTGCCAAAGGTGTATAAATGCAGCACCTAGGTATGCATTTTGCCTTTATAAACATTTGTGAGTTCTAAAGAGCTCACTGAATTTGTGTGTCTTACTCTAACAGGATGCCATCATTGCAATAAGTCACTTGGTAAAATTTCTTTCATTCTAGATATTCCATCAACTGTGAGAAGTATTATCACAAACCAGAAGCATTTAGGAACCACAGCAACCATGGTGCATAGTGTGTAAAAGTCACCAGTACTCTACTGACTCAATAACTGCAGAGTTCCAAACCTCTGGCATTAACATTAGCACATCTGTGTGTCAGGAGCTCCATGGCATGGGTTTCTGTGGTCAAGCAGCTGCGTGCAAGTTTTACATCAACAAGCAAAGTGCTGAGTGGTGTAAAGCATGTGGCCAGTGGACGCTGGAATAGTGGAAACATGTTCTGTGGCATGATTAATTATGCTTCTCTATCTGGCAGTCAGATGGATGAGACTAGGTTTGGCGAATGCCGGGAGAACGCTAGTTGCCTGGATTGCATTGTGCAAACAGTAAAGCTTTGTGGAGGAGGGATAATGCTGTGGGCTTGTTTTTCTGGGGTTGGCCTAATCCCTTTAGTTCCAGTGAAGGGAATTCTTAATGATACAGCTTACCAAGAGATTTTGGACAAGCCTATGCTTTCAGTGTCATAAAAGCTCCAGTAGGTGTAATGTCTCCATTCATTGTACTTTGCATTGTGCACTATCATCTTTGGGGCCTTATGTCCCTATTAGTACAACTGTCTTACCATGTGTTGAAACACCCTGTCGGAAAGCTTTCTGTGGTGTCTCAGTAGAAGTCTCTGAGGATTTAAGGCGTCAGAACAAAGGTCTTTAGGTATGGTGTCTGGCCTTTTTCAACAAGAGTGGTTATCCAACTAGTCCCAGGTATTTAGAGTTGTCCAGCCTATACATCACTCTCCTGTTGATTATCATTTCCCACGTAAAGTTCCTGTTATTTTGGAAATATTATATGAAAAATTCAGTGGTTCAAATAAATAGTTACTTCTTTTTTCTGTCTGATATCTTTAAATAACTTGTTTGTTTGAGAAGCAGTGACCAACCAAGAGACAAAAAAAAAGTTCTGACACTGATTTCACACACCTGTAATGAATTCATTGTTTGTCACAGAAAATGCCAGTTAGTTCAATTAAATTTTACAGATTTGCCTTTTAAAGTCAGTCTTTGAGTGCTTCTTCATAAAACAGAACAATTGTATTTGTTCATAAAACTAAGCTCAAATGCCTTTTTACTTGTCAACCCACAGGTATCCAATATGACCAGATAGAATACACTGAGGATTAAACCATCTTGAATTTCCAACTTTGGAGGGACTAAAAGTCAGACATGCTATCAGGATGTATTGCTCCTGCCTACCACTATTTAAAGTGGACTTTGCCTCACTGGAAAGTCACCTTTTCCAAAAGTTTTTGTCCATCAGAGCCAGGGCAATGGCTATTGAGAACCACGGGTCAGAGAACAGCTCATAGATGGACTACAGCACCTTCATCGAGGATAAACCAGAAGCCAGTATTTGCCAGAGCTTCAACATACGGAGAAAAGCTTGCAATCGTAGACAGCAGTGGTAGCCACAGCTACAAGCAGCTATACTGCAGCAGTTTAGGTCTTGCAAATAGAATTAGTACAGCTCTGAAATCAGACTTTGGAGGTCTGGAAGGAAAATGCATCTCCTTCCTGTGTGCTAATGATGCCTCCTATACAGTGGCACAGTGGGCAGCTTGGATGAGTGGTGGGACGGCAGTGCCACTTTACCGAAAACATCCAACAACTGAACTGGAGTACATAATTTCTGATTCTCAGACTTCACTGCTGGTGGCAGCGGCTCCCTACGCTGAAACCCTTGAGCCACTGGCACAGAAGCTGGGACTGCCTTGCCTGAAGCTGCCCCCTACTTCTGACCTGGGTGCTTTATACAAGGAAGATACACAAGAGAAGGAGACAGTCATCCTAGACTGGGCTGATCGACCAGCTATGATCATCTACACCAGTGGAACAACAGGGCGACCTAAAGGTGTTCTGCATACACACAGCAGCATCCAAGCCATGGTAAATTATGTCTAAATTACAGTGGAGACTAAATAACTTATCTTAAAGACATTTTTTTGACATAGACTCATAAGTCTTGGATAGGTCTTCGGTCATCCTCACAATCAAAGTTCACAATAAAAAGATTTAGGCAGACATACAGCAAAAAATGTCAGATAGGCTTAGTTAAATTAGACCATTGTCATTGTGTTTATAGTTTACTGCAATACTGATATTATATAGAGTTTACCTATGACGCATGATCATTACTTTAGTTATTTATAACTGTAGCCAACTCTAAAAATGAAAAAATGATTCATTAAATCTTTGGGGGGGGGTTTTGTTGTTAGATGATGCTTACAGATTGAATGTAAATTTTCTACACTTTAGTGAAATTGAAAACCAGTACAACTAAGGACCTCTTTATCACTAAAGCACATGTACTAAATAGCCACATTCATACACACACAAGCTTTCATGTTTGTCTGTTGTATTGCTTGGTTTATGGTGTGGAGAAAAAAAGTATTATTACATTAATTATATAAAAAATATTAAACTATTAAATTGTGTGAAGCCTCCACCAGCGCTTTAAAAACATTTCATGTGTCTGTTCAAGAGCTGACAGCTAACTTTATATTCAGCTTATCTATTATTGGTTATATTGACAACAATATTGACAAGTTCTTAATGAGAATTCCATAAAACTGGCACGTACAGACCCATAAACTGTACGCATGTTTCATGAATGCAAGAACTGTTTAGACACCCCAGCAGGCACATTTGACTGAATAATCACTAATTTATGCCATTAAAGATCTTCTGAAGTTTTCCTGTATAATTTTAAATGATACTGACCTACAAGTCCAACAGTGTGGAAAATTAAATCACTCTAAAAGGAGGCAGTACTTTGTTTGACTCCGGTTGGTCTGGAAGATTGAGTGAGTGAATGATTAAGTGAATCTGTCTGTTTTTGGTGGGGGGTTTTGAAAGGCAAAGTCAGGTTGTTGGAATTCCTGAAAAGCTCCGCTGTGGAGTTAATGTGAATGAAGGCTTTGAATGTTGAAATGCCAGTAATAATTGCAATCACTAAGCTGTGCTGTGTCCATGTTATTGTGCATGATGTCACAGTACTAAATGCCATCCAATTGACCTGAAACTGCAGCAATGTGTGTGACAAAAGACTTCTTGCTGCTGGTTTGTGTTATGGTTTTAAATGCAGACTCTTCAAATCTTTAAATTAGATCCAACTTCTGTGTCCATGCATGTCACAAGCATACAGCAAGCAGAAAACTGAAAAGTGTTTAAAAAGATGCACTTCTCCAGTTTAATATCAAACAGAATTATTTGTCAGGCTTTCCAACAAAAAGATTTTTCTTCAACTAATGAAACTTAATGAAAAAAGGCTTGTTTTTTCTTGTCAAAAATGAAAAATTTTCCATTTCAGAATGAAATTGGCTTTACTGAAGAAAAACAGAACAAAAATCTTGCATAACCTTAATTCATTAAAAGTAACATTTCCAAGTGTAAACAGACAAGAAAATCAATACTTACTCTGCAATTAAGGATTTGCCCAAAGTATTTGAACAAAGACATGTTTTTTGTCATTTTTCCTCGGTACACCACCATGGTGGATTTCAAATCAACCAATCAAGATGTGACTGAAGTGCAGACTTTCAGCTTTAATTCAAGGGCTTTGACAAAAGAATTGCATTAACTTTTTAGGAATGATAGCCCTTTTTATGCTCAACCCCCATTTTCAGAGGTTCAAAATTAATGAAAAAGTTGGTTGACAATCAGTTTTGTGGCCAGGTGAGGCCTGTTCCCTCGTTATTCCATAACAAACTGAGCTGATAAAAGAACTGGAGTTGATTCCAAATGTTGATTTAACATTTGGTAGCTCTTCACTGAAACTTTCATATGAGGTCCACATAGATGCTGATGTGAGAGAGGCCATTATTAGGCTGAAAAAGTAAAATAAACCTATCAGAGAGATAGCAAAAACTTTAGCAGTAGCCAAAACAACAATCTAGAACATTTTTAAAAAGAAGGAATGCACTGTCCAGCTGAGCAACTCCTAAAGGCCTGGAAGACAGCAGAAGTGGATGATTGCAGAATTCTTTTCATAGTTAAAAAAAGCCCTTCACAACACTTGCCAAGTCAGGAATATTCCCAAAGAGAGAGGTATATTATTGTCAAAGTGTACAATCAAGAGTCATCTTCATGGCTGTAAAAACAGAGGGTTTGCAGCAAGGTTCAAACCGCTAGTTGTACTCAATAACAGTAAAGCAGATTAGATTTTGCCAGAAAACATCTTCAGAGCTGTGCTCAGTTCTGAAAAAACTCTTTGGACAGCTAATCTTAACCCAGTACAGCAGCTTTTCAGTTACTGACGATGAAACTGAAGGGAAAGAGACCTACAAACGAGCAGGTAGCTGCAGTAAAGCCCTGGCAGAGCATCTCAAGGGAGGAAACGTGGTACTTGGTGAGGTCCATGGTGATGTCCTAGACTTTAGGCAGTCATTGTCTGCAACGGATTTTCATCCCAGTATCAGAAACAATTCTTCTGTTTAATGTTGTTAGTTTGTCCCATTATTTTTGAGCTTCTGAAAATGGAGGCCAGTGTATAAAAATGGCTGTAACTCCTAAACTGTTGATGCAGTACTTTTGTTAAACACCTTGAATTAAAGCTGAAATTCTGCACTTTAGTCGCATCTTAATTGTCTGTGGTGGTATACAGAGGAAAAATTGGAAAGATTGTGTCTTTGTCCAAGTACTTATGGACCTAACTGTACATATTTAACTTTTTTCCTCCTTCCTGTAAGTAGCTGTTAAAAACAAGTGAGCTGCGCTGTACTTATTAAGAGCAGCAATCTACTCTTCAAAACATAATTACATTGTATTATTATTTGTACAGTATACTAAGTATTTTCTGTGCTCTGTTTGCATGGCACACCATAAGAATTCATTGGCAAGGCATACACAGACTTCTTCACAAACAAGAGCCTCAGAGGAACATTGTGGGTATTATTATTCCTTTCAACTGCAACTAAGTTGACCGGGATCTCTTGACACTGTCACACCTCATTCTTGTAAAAGTAGAAAATTTGTAAGTGAACTGTATCACACCAGCACAAAATATAGTTAATTGGCTACACGATTTTAAAAAACCCAGCCACGGGGGCCCACAAGCCAGTGTATTCCTAGTGCCAGTGAGGGAAGAGGATACCACCGATAGGTTGAGATGGAGGCAGATGATCCGCTGTGGCGATCCCTAATGGGATCAGCTGAAAGAAGAAGACTACAAGATTTTTAAAAAAAGAAAGGGGCATGATGTGGTAGTACAATTTATTTTTTTCTCAAGTTTAATTGAACTGAATAATATACAAAAACAAATGCATAACAAGTATCAAGAGGATCAATACCAAGGTTGTGAAACCCTGCTATTGTTCTCATCTTGCTTGCTTTAGAAGCATACTGTGACAATGGGGAAGGATTCAAATAAGCCACAAAAATCAATTTTGCCATCTTGAAGTGTACCAAGTAACACCTTAGAGGAGATCATTGTAACAAATGGCTGCAACAGTGAATGCTGACTGAGGTAATTTATTTTAAGTACAATATAATGTGCTAACACCCCCACTCCCTCCCACCTCAGGTCCAGTGTCTAGTTTCAGAGTGGGCGTGGTCCAGAGATGATGTCATCCTCCACACCTTGCCACTCCACCATGTGCATGGCATTGTTAATAAGCTGTTGTGCCCACTCTGGGTGGGCGCCACCTGTATCATGCTTCCGGAATTCCAGCCTCAGAAGGTCAGACATGCACAGGACACAATGCCTTTCATTAAACCCCCTGATCAAAAGAGGGCCTCTAAGGCTTTGTAGGCTACCAGCTAGCTTGACCATAAGATTTAAGAAATTTTACAGATTGAGAGGTTTTCATGGACCTGATGGATTAAAAACACCATCAGCTCTTTCTGCATCAGTCCCTCCTTCTCTATCAGGGTTTCCCTTTCCCCTTGCTTTTATGTTCTTGCTCCTCTCTTTTCGCTTCATCTCCTCTCTGTCTACTCCGATCAGCCTCTCCTCCCTCTTCTTCTCCCTCTCTGACTGTCAAACTAAGTGTTTGGGGCTCAGTGATGAATTGCCCTGTGTGGCTTTGTATCTGACCAATGCCGACTCACGGCAGGGGCTTAAGCAGCAGATCAATCGATGAGCTGACATTGAAGGATGATAGTGCTTGTTTGGCCCTGAGAAGGGGGGGGAGATGGGGTGCAAAATGTGTGTAGGTGTGGTTGTACAGAAATGTAAATACACGTGTTTTCCACTGTATGTGTGTTTTTTGTTGGTATGTCAGGAAGTCTACTACTTCATGACACTGAAGGTAGATGGAAAAAGAAAGGTCCTTACGGGAAATGTGTATCTGTCAACATGGGTATTGCTACACTAATATAGCTATCAGTATTCAACTGTTATCCCTGACTTTGTGTGCCAAAATCACAAAACTGCTTTTCTCATCTTCAGAAAAAAGCCTTTATTCCCCTCCTCCTGAAGTTACAGTACATTGATGAAATGATCGATCGTCTTCTATCCTCTAAGATCTCTGAAGGGTAGCCTAGGCAGCAGAGGCCAGCATTGATTTTTTTTTTCTTCCCCCCACTGATTTTGCCTGGAGATAGTGACAAAAATTTTCATTGCAGGAATTGCGAACAAGTAAATCGCAGATAGGTCTATTTAATGTATGCTGTAGTAGAGTGATGGGAGCAGATAGTGTTACTGAGTTTCACACAGCACTAGTTTTGTTTATTTATTTGATCTCCTATTGACTGCTTCATCAGAGTAGCTACTGAAATGCAACATCACTGTCATTGTTTTTCCTCAAGAGGAATGGCTGAGGCATCAATTTATTATATTTTAACAGGCAAGGACTTTTTTATTAAGTAGCCTGATCGATGAGGATGCTGCTTGGAAACACTCACAACAGCCTATTCTGTAATTCAAAGGGAAAATGATATCTCTAAAGTAACATTTTGTACACCAGTTATCTAGGTTGGGCAGTTAGAGCATTTTGAAAGTCATCAGCTTTAAAAATCACACTGTCACACCTTACAGTCAGCCACCTCAGTAAAGAGATTTCAATAGGTTTTTATCAATTCTTATAAAAGTATTGATCCTGCTTATCAGCCTTATCAATGTGAATAATTAGTACTCTTATTGAGAATGCTCCTGACTTCATATTCTGATGTAAGAAAAAACAGACGCAGCAGTGGGTTAATATATATTATGTTCCCACTGCAAGGCAAAAGTGGCCCAATTCAGATTTTTTTTTGCCCGTATGTGACCCATATCTGATTTGTCTATGAAGGTCTGAACAGATTTTTTTTTAATTGGATTCAGGCCACTTCCATATGTGGTCCTAAATTGGAAGCATATCTGACGTTTTTCATAGCAATCTCAGTCTGAACAGTCATGCCGCGTTCCAGCCGACTTTTCCGTCATTGAAGTGAGACCAGCGTCATAATTCTGCGCCGGAGGAGGTGAGATGAGGCAAGATCAAATGTCAACAATGCACAAAACAAGCATGACAGACAGCGTTGATGGAGCTGGTCACTAGAAAGAAAGTGAAGTTTTACTCACATGCTGAAATGTGTAGCATCCATATTTACTTCCATAAACACAGCACGCTGTGTGTGTGGTGTCACACTTTCTTCTGCGCATGCACATGATTTCAGGGCCAGAGGCTGTTCACACTGGAGTCTGATGGCGGTTGCATTTAAAATATAACGTGAGTGACCACACAAAAAAATTGTATCTCAACAAAAAAATCGGAATTGCCTGAAGTGGGAACATAGTGTTAGGTGCTCTTGCAACCTCACCATTTATGTTTTTCATCTCAGCTTTACACCAAGTAATCATGAGGGTGGCAACAAGTCTTTGCGATCAATACAAAATTTGTTTTTTCTGGTTGTTAGAACAGCTAAAACTTAGGCTAACTACATAGCATTTGTTTGTATGCTACTGACCTGGCTACTGAAGAGAAAGTGTCTAAACCAAGTTTACTTCGCTATAATGAAGGGCAGAAAGATCTTTGACAATAAGTCTAGTGATTAAGAATGGGCATGATTTGGGAGTTTGGCTGTAATCCACTGTCAAGACTGAGGTGTGCTGCTTGTTAGGCTCTAAGTACTAAGATTCAAAGACTTATTTAAAACCAAGCTTAACTGTTTCCCAACTTGATAACTGTAGACTTACTAGGTAGCGAGCTGCTTTAACTTGAGGTACAGAACTGTACCAAAGTCCTGGAGCCACCCCTCATTTCTTTAGGTTTAGCTATAAAAATGGAAAATAAGTACAACGATTTAGTGAAACATGTGCAAACATAAAAGAAAATACAGTACATAAGGCAAAAACAGAACCTTTATAATTCTAATGAGCTTAAAAGTCAGTAATTGGTATGACCACCTTAATTCTTCAGCACAGCCTGAACTGTCTTAGGCAAGTGTTCTTGTATTTTGTTTAATCAGGAATACTTCTCCAGGCTTCTGGAAGGAAATTCTAAATTCTTCTTTTGATGTTAGCTTCGATTATTTAGTTCTCTGTTAAGATGATCTCGCACAGTTTCACCAATGTCGAGGTCATGCCATAAGACCTATTGTTAATTAGTTTCAGTCCAGTCTTTGTGTAATTTGGCATATCACAGCCTTTTCTCTTTGCTGGTCTTCCTCAAGAATGGCTTCTTGACAGCCCTCTTTCCAATGAGACAATTTCTGATGAGGCTTCAGCGAACAGTACAGTAGATGGATCAACTGAAGAGTCAGATGTATCTCTCAGGTCCTGTGTCAGGTTTATCATTTCTTAATGACATGACTTTCAGATTCTGTTTATTTGTTTTAGATATGTTTGAGGTCTGCCACTTTTTCTATTGTCAAACTGCACGTCGTGCCAAGTTTTCAGCTAATAGCTCTTTGGGAAACACCCTGTTGGTTGCAAAAGATACTAATTTATGCCTTTCAAGCTGTGCTTTCTTTGGCACTTTTTGTAGATTCAACTAAAGAAATGGGAAAAATTGTGTTTTGCAACAGGCTGCTAGTAAGTGCCTGCAGATGCAATTTAAAATTGGTTCTTTGCAAAATATAAAGAAATGATGGGTGGCTCAAGACTTTTTCACAGCACTGTAACATTAGATAACTGATTTAGTTTGTCAGTACATCAACTGCTTCACTGAAGCAGATAAACATGCTGCACTGCTGCCATGTTTACACACAGTTACCTTTTTACATAAGTGTACTGCATTTAGCTGTAGTTTCAATAAGCAACATAAAGTAAGCTAACAGACTGTACAGACAAAAGTCAAAAAGTGAAAGGCATCACTTGGCAACAGCAGCTTCACATGTTCTAACGTGTTCTTTCGTGACAGGAGAAACTGGTTCTGCCAGAGAAAACCTGGGCAAGAATGGGAGAACATACAAGCTCCACACAGAAGGGCCCACCTGGGTTTTTGAACCAAGGTCCTTCTTGCTATGAGGCAATAGTGCTACCCACTGAGGCACACTACATAAATATCACTGGCATTGCCATGTGGTTAAGCATGCATCATTACATCTGTACTCATAGTTTCGGTACCAATTTAGTACTTGTTCTTTAAATTCATCTTTACCCGCCTGTTCAGCAGCATCCTTTTAAATGGATTCCCATGCATTCAGCTCCCCTCCAGAATAAAATAATTTTTTAGCTAGTGCAGTCATCATTTGCAAATTTTATTTTGCCCAGTACTTTTGTCCCTGCCACACTTTCTGAAGAACAAATAACATTCCAGTCAGCCACTACTGTGCTTTTTAAGTGATAAATGTTTACATGCTAATGTGCTAAAGTAAGATGAAGAAAATGGTAAATATTACACATGCTTATCATTAACAGGTAAAAACTGTGATTGGGAGGTTATTAGGATGCTGCTGCTGCTCATAGCACTGTTGACTATTCATGCTGTCATTTTGATGGCAATGCTGATTCCTAAGTAGATTTTTTTAATTACTTTGCCTTGAGAATTACAGCACTGTGGAAAAGTCTTGAGCCACCCATAATTTCTTTATATTTTACTTTTAAGGAGTCAGGCTATATTCTAATTTTTTTAAGTGGTCTTGAACAATAGTTTTTCAGCTTTCTGAAGGTCTTCCAAAGTTTTTCTTTGGTCATTGGCTGCTTTTTCACCCATTTTCAGTCCAGTTCTTGCACCTGAACATTTTCAGAATAATGTGTTTTGTTTGTTAAGCCACTTAACACTGATATATGAAAAGTATCTGAAAGTTGTGCCCTCAAGATATATGGAAAAAAAATCCAACAAAGACCTGACACAGAACCTGAGAGATGCAACTGGTCCTTTTGCTGAGCCATTACTAATATCTTCATTAGAAAAGATCTTATTGGAAGGATGGCTGACAGGATGTCATTCTTAAGGAAAACAAATAGGGAGAAAAGGCTGAAATTTGCGAAAATACACAAGAACTGCACTGAAAATCAGTGGTAACAGGTCTTATGGAGTGATGAATTCAAATTCAAAATTTTTGATTAAAATCAACAAGATCAGTAGAGAGGTACAATATTGAGTGTCTGCAGCCATCTGTATAACACAGTGGAGGCTCTGTCATAGTTTGGGACTGCATTTCAGCCATTACTGTTGGGGATCTTGTCAAAATTGATGTA
>VUQH01054667.1:5873-36450 GCA_015106775.1 Etroplus canarensis | reverse complement strand
GTACCATACCATTCAAAGCAATGGACAGAGCACAAGAGAGGTGAAGAAGAGAGTTCAGGCAGGGTGGAGTGGGTGGAGACGAGTGTAAGGGGTGCTTTGTGACAGAAGGATAGCAGCAAGAGTGAAAGGGAAGGTTTACAAGACGGTAGTGAGACCTGCTATGATGTATGGTTTGGAGACGGTGGCACTGACAAAAAGACAGGAGGTGGAGCTGGAGGTGGCAGAACTGAAGATGTTGAGATTTTCCCTAGGAGTGACCAGGATGGACAGGATTTGGAATGAGTACATCAGAGGGACAGCTCATGTTGAGAAGTTTGGAGACAAAGTCAGAGAGGCAAGGCTGAGATGGTTTGGACATGTGCGGAGGAGGGATAGTGGATATATTGGACAAAGGATGTTGAGGATGGAGCTGCCAGGCAGGAGGAAAAGAGGAAGACCACAGAGAAGGTTGATGGATGTAGTGAAGGAGGACATGCAGAGGGTTGGTGTGAGGGAAGAGGATGCAAGGGATAGGGTGGGATGGAGGCAGATGATCTGCTGTGGTGACCCCTAGCAGGATCAGCCGAAAGAAGAAGAAGAAGAAGGGCATTAGATTTAGCACGTCTTTAGTTTGGTTTTGTTCTCACATAGAGACTCGAGAGCCCTGTTTTTTTGTTGTTTTGGTCTTGGGTCCCCCTGGAGTTACTTGCTCTCAGATTCTGGTATTTGTCTTGTCCAAGTAAATAAAAAGACCACCTCACCAAGAACTTTGGCTAGACTTGTTTGGGAACCGGGGCAGGTCCTCCCTTCTAACCCTCATGTTGTGCTCCCTTACCCATAGACTGGGATTTAACATAGTGTCACATCTCTCTCATTTAATATCTCTACTCTTTAAACTTCTTTTAATATGTTGCTTTTTGCCGCCTCTTTTGTCCGGGTTTGGAGCGAGAAAGTTTCCAATCACTGCCTACTGTCAGAAGCAGCTGCTCTTCTCTGAGGGTGTCAGGAACATCCACAGTTCAGTTCACATCTATCTCCTACTGAAAATGTATGGAGCACCATTAAGAGGAGAATCAGACAATGGACCACAGACTTTTGAGCAACTGAAGTGTTACAGTATATCAAGCAAGAGTGGGCAAGGTTTTCAAAAGCAAAACTACAACAGTCAGTGTCCACAGTTCCAAAACATTTAAAAAATGTTATTAAAAGGAAAGATGATGGAAAACAATGGTAAACATGTCTTTGCATTTTTTGTTGGAGCAGTCATCAAAGTCTAAATTTGTGCATATTTACAAAGTACAATGAAGTTGGTCATTAAAACTATTGCAAATCTTTTTTTGTGCTTTTGTAACTCAAATTAATGTCCACATGAATTAACAAATCACAGCTTTTTGTATGTATTGCATTTCGAAAAATATTACAACTTTGGTGGAAATGGGGTTTGTAGAAATAAACGGGTCAAAGTGCACCTTCGTGTTAGATGATCTCATGGAAGACTCTTTTTCTTATGACTCCACAGTCTGCATCTCCACCATCTTTGATTTCACCAGGTAACATCACATCCCATTTTATTGCTTTGAAAAGACAACCAAACAGTTCTTTAAAAGTATTTTTACAAAATTATATAAAAAAGTAGCAATTAAAACAGATACAATGTGACTTTGATTACTGACAGGGTTTACTTTGATGCTTTGATCCCTTTCCACCAAATATTACAGTTGGTCCTGAGGATATTTCCTGCAGTACTTCTTACTGCCATGATAACAGAGAAAACAAGACTCTTCATTTAGTTTTTCTAATGTTAATGCTTGGATTTTTGTGAAGCTTGGATTTTTTAACATCTGTATTGAACAGAGTTGTCATCTATAAGACCAGCTGCAGCTCTGAAACACAATGCATACTGAACAACTCAACACACAAATGTTCAGTGTGGTGTATTTTTGGATGTGTGTGGCTTTTCTTCTGACCTCACAAGTATTTGACTATTTGAGACCTTTTCTGTCACCAACACTGAGTATGCGCAGAACTGCCAAACACATTTAACTTCCTTCCTCCATCTCCCCATGAGGAGTTTAAAATATTATCAGTGTTTTGCACTCAGGACCTGGACGGACAGGAATGAGTGCTGCCCACTCCTCAGTAAGGAAAATAACTATTGGCTGTCCTAAAAGACACGATAAGCTGCCAAATGATATCATCTAACCTGTATAATATGTTCATTTACATCAAATAGGAATGTAGGCGAGAGTAAAAATGTGAGAGGGACAAAGTGTAAAAAAACACATAAGTGTGTTTAGAACTTCAAATGAACTTTCTTCTGTTGTTTTTTTTTTTAAATTTGCAATTGAAATAAAAATAACTTCATGACTTTAATGCCTTGTCTAAAACCCACATTACATGAATGAATTTTCATTTTAAATCAACAATGAAGAAACATTTACGTCCTGCTCTGTGAGTTAGTGGCAGTTTGTGCGTTGGTGACACATTTGCAGTCTGGACAGAGAGTGGTGTGGGTCTCTTCTGACTGCAGCTGCTGCACAAAGCTACTGTGAGTGCTTTGGGATGGCGGAGGGGCTCACTGCAGCACCCCCTGCTTGATGAGGACAGTCACTGCAGAGCGATATGTGCTTTCACTTCAGAGTCTCCAAAACACCAGAAAAGTCTCAAATAAAACCCCAAAAAAGTGAATGGATTGTCTCTAGTTTCATTTGATAAAAAAGTCAGCATGAGGATTTGGAAAGATGCCAGATTTAGCGAGAAGGTTGCTGAGAAGGTAACACTGACAGAAATATACAAGGTAAACTTATAAAATGTGAGCAGCTGGAGCAGTTTTGTCTGTGTGTTTGTGTGTGATAAATTTTTCCATATTACAGTATTAGGCCTTCTTTCAGCTGCTCCCTTTAGGGGTCGCCACAGTCAATCATCTGCCTCCATCTCACCCTTTCTGACACCAACCTGCTGCATGTCCTTCTTCACTACATCTGTCAACCTTCTCTGTGGTCTTCCTCTTCTCCTCCTTCCTGGCAGCTCCATCTTCAACATTGTTTGTCCAATATATCCACTATCCCTCCTCTGAGCATCTAAAACAGCATTTTACTTCTGATGTACTCAGTTCTAATTCTGTCCACCCTGGTCACTTCCAGTGAAAATATCAACATCTCCAATTCTGCCACCACCAGCTCTGTGCCCTATCTTGTCGTCAGTACCACCTTCTCTATACTTTTCCATCAACAGTCTCCAAGCAAACACCCTTATTTTTGAAGATCGGTACCAGTGCACTTCTACTCCATTCCACAGGCATTCTTTCCTTCTCCAAGATCCATCTGACTACCTCTTTCTCATTTTCCTCATTCAGCTCATCAAAATGCTCCTTCCATCTTCTCAACACACTCTCTTCACTTGTTAAAACACTTCCATCTCTATCCTTAATCGCCCTGATCTGCTGCACATCCAGAAGCTCTGTCTCACCAATCAGTATAACTCCTTCTCTCTTTCCTTGGTGCCCAGCCTCTCATAAAACTTAGTATAAGCCATTTCCGTTGCCATTGCCTCTTTTCTCTTTGCTGTGCTTCTAGACTCCCACTTTTTCCTTGCCAGCTTCTTCCTTTCAATACTTTCCTGTACTTCAAAATTCCACCACCAAGTCTCTTTGTCCTCTGTCCTCTGTCCAGAAGATACACCAAATACTTTCTTGGCTGTTTCCCTCACCACCTCAGCTGTACTTTCCTAGTCATCTGGTAACTTGTCACTACCACCCAGAGCCTGGCTCAACTCCTCCTTCAACTCTGCACAGCATTCTTTCTTTTTTAACTTCCACCATTTAATCCTTGGGTCTACCTTCACTTGCTTCCTAAAGTCATCCTACAGACCACCATCCGATGTTGCCTAGCTACATTTTCCCCTGACACCACCTTGCAGTCTCCTACCTCCTTCAGGTTGCACCATCTGTTCAGGTTGCACCTCCCTAAAAACAATAACTTATAGGATATCATTTTTTTTATTTATAGTACATTAAATCATTTGAAAATAATAGAGCTTTATGGACCTAAGGAGGGTGGGGATAGGTTTGGATAGGCATGGAGGTTCAGCATCTTCCCCCCTGGGTCTTCTTCCATTAGTGCGTACGCATAGAAACACACAACTGAACTGACATGGTAATTTATTATGTCCTTGCACAGGGACACATAGGCTATATGTCAAATCTCACTATACCAGTTCCTTGCTCTTAATTCTGTGTCACTAAGTAATTTTGGAAAAAAAAAAAGCAAGAAAAAATTGTAGGATACGTTTTAAAATTAGTAACTTTTGCCTTTAATAGTAGAGAAGAAAGTGGGGAAAGAGCAAGGGCAGGTGACATGCAGGAATGGACTGGGATAGACTTGAATCTAGGCCCCTATAGGAGGACCACAGCCTGCAATCTAGGTTGCCTGCTCAATCAGGCGAGTTATCATTACATCCAATGACTTTAATCTTATTTTTCAGTGTTCAGTCTTCAAAGATCAGCTAGAGTTTACTGTAGCAGCATGATACATGCACACCCGGCATGTGCTGGAACATTTCAACTATAAATTATGGGAGATGATGATCTCATCATACAATCTAAACCCCACCCGCTTCTTCAACTCTTTTACATCCCACAGCTGGTTTTGTACGTCACAGAAGAGCAAGAAAGGCAACAACACCTGCCCAACTAGTCAGGGTGAATAAGGTTGTAAGTTTGCTTGTGTTTGCTTTTAGAGAGGACAAACAGGGTAAGCGAGAGTTAGCAGAAGTCAGTTTAGACAGTTAGCAGCTGATCTAGCAAACAGCATTCCCAGAATTCCTTTCTGGGAATGCTTCTCCCAAGAAATTCAACAATGCCAGGAGATGTTGACTCTTGTCTTGTATCTGTCATGCACTTGACCCTTTCTTCTTCTTTCGTGCATAACACATATTGTTTCTACAGACTGAATTTTTCCCAACCACAACATGACACTCATACATCAAACATGCACGTGTGTGGTCTGCAGGAGGTGCAGATATTTATTGTTTCAAACAGAGGGAGATGGTAAAAAGAGGTGTTGGAAGCACAGACCTTTCATTAAGTGGTCTTTGTAATTTGTTGCATGTGCGTGGTGTTGCTGCAAAGTGTCTGGAAAGGATCCATTTCCACACTTTTACTGGATGAAGTCAGAAATACAACCCTACTCTGCACATGCGGGCTCCACTTCCAATCTGTTTGTCTATCCAATAGTGCCATGTTCCCCATTAAGTTACTCCATACCAAACACAATGCCAAGCAGCTATTCAATCCGGAGGAAAAGATCATTATAATTGTTTTGTGTCTCAGCCAGAACACTGCCTAATAAGCACAGACTGACATTTGATCACAAGGGTCCACAGATGACTTATAATACAGCAGAAGCAGCCAATGCTTAACTGACCAAAGTTTTTAAGTTCAGCACTGCATGATTGCGGTAGCTCCTTGTGCTTTGTGTTGCGGGTTTGAGGCATGTGTGCATGAATGTACCTTCAGCTGCTCCCTTGTATTCTCCCCCAAGGTGTCGCCACAGCCGATTAATCCACATGGGTAGTTTGGCAGAGGTTTTACACTGGATGCCCTTCCTGATGCAACCCTCCATGGTGAGAGGAGCTTGTGTCCTCACTTGGGATTGAACCAGGGAAGGCAGATGTGTAAACCACTACACTATGGGGGACACTTATGCTTTTACTGTGCCTGTTTTCTATATTTACAATGCTTGGGAAGCTTTGAAGATCAATTTATTAGGAGGACAGCTCTTTGTTAATGCTGTTAAGGTTAAATGAAAAAAAAAATAGCACTACCAAGTTAAGAGTTTGTGTGTGAGTGCGTCAGTGTATGACCTTATTTACCCCTTTACTGCACAGGACTATAGTAAAAGAAGTAAGACTGGAGAATTATGGGTAATACTGCAAAAAGCTGATACCTGTGATTTGAGGATACTCATGATATATATTATATAACAAAATATATTTTTTCCAATGACAGTTACATCCTGTGTGTATTTAGTGCATGTACACTGAAGAAACACCCCAGAGGAGCTCCACTGATGACGCAGGGCAGTCGGAAGGGGGATGGGATCTTATGTGCTGGCAGTGGTAGCACACTGTACATAGGCTGACATCACCAGTACGGGGGGGAGGGGACCTCACGTGCACTAGCTCCATGTGCACTCCCATCATCCCCAACTATCCATACTAGTGTACAAAGTCTATTCTTGTACCCTCTGTTAGTGTACTGTAGCATGAGGCCTGCATGAAACATCGTCTTGAATCTCTTCACATGAGAGTCAAGCCCATGTCTTCCAGACTCAGGGTGTCACAGAGAATCTCATTCACGTCAGCATCACTTCAAGGACCAGAGGGACAGAGGCAGAGGAGACAAGTTCGCTGATAGTAGACGAGCCCAGCCCCAATGGCTAAAATACTCACATGCAGCTTGACATAATTTTCACTGGAATTACATGATACAGGAGCTGCACGTTTTCTGCCTTGAATAAAACAAACACAATTATTGTTCTTAAGAGGCAAAATTTTAACCTGTTCAAATGGCCTGAAGGTAACCAATACAAACTGAAAAAATTTCAAAATGCAAAATATCAAAAATGCAGTGTCTCTTTCATTCTAAAAGGTCACCAACGCAAAGTGTGTGTGTGCATGTAAGCTCTGGATAAGTCTCAATTTAGAGCCAATCTGTGCTACTTCTTCACTTGAGCCAATGACCTATACCTATATATCTGTAAAAGGTTTGGACCTGTATAAAATATCAGTAACAACAGAAAACAATGATTTGCAAATCTTTTATTTAATAGAAAATAGTATAAGGAAACATAACAAATGTTGGAACAAAGCGACCTCATTTTGAATTTGATATTTTATACAGAGTGCTAACTTTATTGGCAGCAGGTTTGTTGATGCATTCGCAGTTTTGTGTGACATTTTGTGCATGCTGGGTTTTTTTTACAACTCTGTATCCTCAACAGCCACTGTAGTACCTTTTGTATTATCATTTACAAGATGACTCATCAAGCCAGTCTGTGATAAGAAATAAACAGCATATGCCTATTTTCACTACACATTCGCTATTTTAAGTGTAGTGTACACACCCACCCCTCACACATAGAGGTAACTATAAATCAGCTGGCTGAGTGCTTACACACCTGCACACACACAGACATGCATAGACACATGCACAAAAAGAGACATATTGACCCAGAAACCCATTAATTACAGGGTTTCATCAGAATGCTCAAAGTAGGTGAAAAAACATGCAATCTGCCAAATTTACATCCATTCACACAAGCAGGTACGTACATTTCTGCCAAAAATGAAGATGAATGCATTATGGGGCTTTTACTGCTGTAAGAATTTTCACTGCTATAAGAATTCAAAGCCACAAGGATAAGGGTTTATGCCTGTGCCAACACTTGTGTTATGGGTATTTTTATATAAAACTGATTTGATTTGAATTTGAAAAGCATTGTGGTTTTGATTCTGATTCATGTCTAGTGTATCAGTGTGTAAGTTCACCGAGAGAAACAAAAGTGTGAAATTCCTTTTGTATTCACAGGCTTGGCAAATTATACAACCTTTGATTGAACGCAAATTTGTAGCCATTATGTTAGACATTGCTTCAAATATAGATGACACTGCAAAGATGCTGCAAATTCTAAAACATAAATACTTTGCACAGCTTTTACTAGGCAACACAGAAGAGCCTTACAATCACAGTTTCAAGGTGTGCATCCAAAATCTGTCACCATTTCACAAAGATGATCACAAACCTCCGTTTCTGTTCCTGAGTTATGGTGCTGAATTACAGCCAAATGATCTGTTTTTGGATATAAATATGTTACCCCTTTCTAACATTTTATCCTTTAAAACATTTTTGAAAAGTTTTGTTATAATTAGCAGATAAATTCTTCAGTGAGTTCACAGTTACCTCTTCGCTTTGACTACCAATTTCAAATGACTTCATCCTTGAGTCTAAATGAATGTGTGTGGCAGATATGAAGAGTTTCCCCTCAAGGTGTTCTTGAGGTGCTCATGAAAATGGGCCAGATGGATGGATACACGTGAAAACGTGCTGAGGAGTGAGGAGGCAAAAAAGGCTAAATAAATAAATAAACACCAGTGAGCAGAACACCATATGAGCCTATTTAGAAGCTACTGAATAAAACCAGCTTCAGGTTATCTTACACACAAACGTATCATTGACATAGAGCAGGCATGTCAGGCATTGCACATATTGTAGCTGTCAGTGATTTGTCATAAATTTTGACACATAGTAGCATTTATATTATATTAACCTTTGCTTTAATATTTTTTAGACCAGTATGGAATGCAGTCAATTTTTAATGACTTTAACATGAATTTCATGGCTGATCATGTTTAACACATGCTAATTCACTGGAATAAAAACAGAAATTTCAGATTTTACAGAAAAAACTTTTACCATAGTGATTCACAATGAAATTACCTATATCGTGATCGACAATTGTACATCCATACCACACACTAGAAAGTTGGATTGTCCGAATCCATATTACCCATATCGTACAATATAGAGCTACAATTAAAAATCTTCTTCTTCTTCTTCTTCTTCTTCTTCTTCTGGCTGCTTCCTTTAGGGGTTACGACAGCAGGTCATCTGCCTCCATCTCACCCTATCCCTTGCATCCGCTTTTGTCACACCAACCCTCTGACTGTCCTCCTTCACTACATCCATGAAGTTTCTATGTAGTCTTCCTCTGTTCCTCCTGCCTAGCAGCTCCATCTTCAACATCCTTTGTATAATATAGCCACTATCCCTACTCTTCATATCTCCAAACCATTACCTTGCCTCTCTTATCTTATGTCCAAACTGATCAACTTGAGCTGTCCCTCTGATGTACCCATTCTAATCCTGTCCACCCAGGTTTCTCTTAGTAAAAATCTCAGCATCTTGAACTCAAAGTGCTATAATGAAAATAAAAGATTAAAACCCCACTCTTCAGAAGACATTAAGCCTCTAATCTGCAAATTTATAAAGTCTAAAGAATTTCTGTTGGGGAATCACCTTTACACACCCAAACAACCAATCACTTCTAATTTTGTGCAAAATTTTAAACCTTATTTTAAATTTGAAATGGTTCACACTGCTGGCACTAAGGCAGACTCATTTCCAGTGGGCGCTGAACTCAGACAGGACTGCTCTTTGTCACCAATTCAGTTTATAATTTTCATGGACAGAATTGCAGCCAGAGAGTGGAGAATGGCTGTCTTGGTGAGCTCAGAATCTTGTCTGTTTTTGCAGATGATGTTGTTCTTTTGGCTTCATCAAATGACAACCATCAACTGGCACTGTGGCGGTTTGCAGCTAAGTGTGACGGGGATGGGATCAGAATTAGCACCGCCGAGTCTGAGGCAATGGTTCTTAGTTGGAAAAGGGGTGGAGTGCCCACTCCAGGTTGTGAATGAACTGCTGCTCCAAATGGAGTAATTTAAGTATCTCGTTGTATTGTTCACGAGTGAGAGAAGGAGGGAGTTGGAGATTGACAGATGGATTGATGGGCCATTGGCAGTGATGGGGACACCAATTGATTCTCTCATGGTGAAGAGAGAGCTGAGTATTAAAAAGAAGCTGTCAATTTTAATCTATGTTCCAACCTTCACCTACGGTCATGAGATCTGGGTAGTGACCAAAAGAATGATATGGCAGATGCAAGCAACAGAAATGAGCTTCCTTCAAAGGGTGTCTGGCATCTCCCTTCGAGATAGGGTGAGGAACTCTGTCATTTGGGAGGGGCTTAGAGTAGAGCCACTACTCCTTCACACTGAAAGGAGCCAGCAAAGGTAGATCAAGCATCTGACTAGATTTCCTCCTGGATGCTGCCTGGGTGAGGTGTTTTGGGGACGTCTAACTGGGAGGAGGCCCTGAGGTAGACCCGGGAAATACTAGAGAAATTATATCTCTTGGCTGGTGTGGAAACACTTCGGTGTCCTCATGAAGAGCTGAAGAAAGTGGCCGGGGAGAGAGAAGTCTGGGCATCTCTGCTTAGGCTGCTGACGTAAGGACCTGGACCCAGATAAGCAGCAGAAAATGGATAAATGGAAGGATTTTAAATTTTCGAGAAAATAATGACAGGTTATTTTCATGATTTTATCTTGGTATTCTTTCTGTAGTTGGATGTTTATAGAGCAGGACTGTCATTTATTGTAGCATACATTATCAGACTTGTTATTAAGCTTCCTGTATGTGTAGGCAGACTAAAACTGCACATTCTCAGTTATGCTGAATATTTGTTTTCCTTCACCCACATAAGCACACGTCAAAATATCCCTTCCCAGAATTCCAAGTAGTTATCACCATGGCAACCATTCATTGACCCACATCACCATGGCAACAGGCATCAGCATTACTCTTTTTCCTGACCAATTTCCTCTTTGTCTGATGTGTCTGTTCTTGTGTGTCTCCCCCATATCGTTCTTTTCAGCTTTTTCCTTTTCTAAATTGCACATTATTCATTGATGTGTGCTTTTACACACATGATGGGACAAAAAAAATCAACCTGCTGATACAATCTTTGTCACTGACAAGTCAGTGCATTACAGTGGTGAGTCAGTAGCTGTGGTGCAGCTTGTGATGCATCTGCAGTGCCCGCTGTCACAGGCAAAGTGCCCTTGAGTAGCATACTGATCCTGATCCTTTAAAAGCAACAAAGTCTCTGTGGTCAGTCCTGCTCAGTATAAACATATTCATCATAGCAAGCCACGTTCTGTTATGCAAGTTATACATTTTCATATTAGTAAAAAAACAGTCAGTGGGTATATATCTCTTTAACTGTGCTCATTCAATGGTTTAAGATTGCTTCCTAGTTAAGATGCCTTTTCCTTTATACAAATGAACTGCTAGTGATTTCTTTAAAAATGCAAGACAACATAAAATTAGGTCACTTTGAGGATGGAATTATTTGTTAGCATGGATCTTTTCTATTGCTGATACTAACAGACATCATACTAGTAAATGAGAGCAGATGCAGGTAGTTTTTGGGTGGGGACAGTAACAGCAGCCCATCCCTCATTTCTTTGTTCTTCCATCCTAAACCAGATTCAGCTCAGTCAAGTCAATTTTAATCACATCACACAAATGTTGTATTCATATGTATCCACTGCACTGTCATACTTCAAAATAGAATATGCGTTAAATATTCTGAAACTCCTGCTCTATTTTTGTCTATTACTACATACCCTATTCCCCTAAAATCTGCGTACAATCCTTATTCCCTTTGTTTCATTTGTGCATGCTTCCTTCTGTCCATCTGCCTACTGCCAGTCTGTCTGTTTGCAACACTCCTGTGTTTGCTGATAGCACAAAACTGAAGAGAGTCTGTGCTTATTTTTTGTGTGCATATGTCTGTGTGCAAGTATATAAAAGGATAAACCAGTAATACATTGAGCAAACTGCGCATTTACATACATTTTCATCGGTAAATCTCAGCTGTTGCCTGATTAAACCTAAAAAGCAGCAATTTCATTGCAGAATATGTTTAAAGATCTATGCCATCAGAAGTTTAACAAAATACAACAAGATTCAAGGCTCTGTACCACTACATGCTCAAACACGTGTTCAGAGTCAATTAAAAAGAGCCTCCAGTCAATGATCCTCACACATTTTCCTAAACAGGCTTTCTTTTCACACTAATAACAAGCCAAGCCAAACACTACTGTCTTATGCATAGTGAACAAAGATGCCTTCACTGCTTCCCCATAAAACCCCTCCCAACATACAACAAACATCACACTCATTCACTGAAAAAAATCTTTGACTGCACCGATGGCTGCTCGGAGAAAGAGACTAAACATGATGCTGACAAAAAGAACAAGCCTCACTTGTAGCTTTGAACCTCAGTTTAGTTGGATTACAAATCCCATTTCCAAAAAAGGTTGGATATTTTCTAAAATGTACTAATAACAAAAATCTGTGATATGTTAATTCAAAATGAATCTTTTATTTAACTGACAAAAGTAAAAAGAAAAGTTTTTTTTAAAACTTTTACTGACTGCCTTAATTGTATTTTGTATAGATAGATAGATAGAAAAGAACAAGCACACAATGACACAACCAACAACATATGTATACAAGCATACAGTATACACACAGAAAAATAGACATGTGCAAATTAGTTAACTGAATCAGAAATTAAAGAGAACGGTGTTCTCTGTTGGATAGAGGTGAGGTGTTGGAAAGCTCTGCTGTATTAGTTCTTGTGACAGCGAAGCAGCATCAGTCTGTGAGAAAAAGAGTTCTGCTGTCTGTCCTGTGTGTGGTGGTGGGTGGTCAGGTTTGTCCATGAAGGATAACAGTTTGCTGAAATGTGGACTCATCTGTCAAAGCACATGGTTCATCAGTCTTTTGGGACATCTGAGATGAGCTCAGGCCCAGAAAACGAAATGGTGTTTCTGTGTAGAGGTGACGTATGGCTTCCTCCTTGCGAAATACAGTTTCTGGATGCAGTGACAGACTTTCTTAAGTGACAATGGTTTTCCTAAGTACTCACAAGCCCAGGTGGCTATATTCATCACAGTAGTATGATGGTTTGTTAAGCAGTGTTGCCTGAGAGCCTGAATATCATGTACAATCAAGAGTGGTTTCTGACCTTGTCTTTTACACACTGAGATGTACTGTGAATCTTTTAACAATATTATGCAATGTAGATGTTTTTGGAAATGAGGTTTGTATAAATAATCTTATCTAGCACTCATAAAGAAAGCAGCAGTAGCCAAAAATTAAATACAATCTGTTGAATATTCATTTAGTTGTAGTCCAACAGTTCAACAGTTCTAGAGATATGTTTTAGTGCTCCCTTGCTAAGAGTTAGATGAAAATACTGATACCTCTCTCATGTCTGTACAGTGACCTTAACTGCAGAGGGTAGCAAGCTTTTTTCAGTATACCAGCCTTATATTGCAGACCTTTAATGCTAATTCCATCAGCTTGATCAATATAATTGATCAAGTTTAAATACAATGCCTGATTTTGATTGCTTCCTCTATGCCCTTTTAAAGTTATGGCATTACACTGTCAATTTAATAACTAACTCTTGTTAGAGCTCACTACATAATGTAGCCTTTTTACATAACTCTTTATTTTGAAAAACAGAACATACCAAGGATCAGATCTCTCCACGCTAACACAGGAATTGGAACATATTAACCCACTGCACCTATGGCATCACAGCTTTATTCATCTAACAATAAGTTCAAGAAAACACAAGATGCAAAGAAACTACAAACATACTCGAGCAACCAAAGAGCAGCTTCATTAGGAAATGACATGTATGACATTTTAGCTACAACAGAAACTCAACACTTGATGATGATGAACTATTTCAAATTAAAAGCCCCACTGTTTCAGTGAACACAGTGAACCCAATATTTCTTAATAAGACTTCTATTGTAAAGCAGTTGCTGCCATTCCATGTGCAACAACATCTGGATGGGATAAACTGATAGTGAAAGGACGATTGTGAACAACGTCCCAACCTGATTCTTCTGATGTTATCTAAAGTCTGGCTATGAAAACATGAAATACAGAGAAACTGGTGCTGTTGAGAGGTAGCAAAAATCAGCATACACACATCTCTAAAGCTCACCAATTAGTGTATGTAGGAGCCCAGAGAAGATTTTAAGAAATTACTACAAATGTCACACATCACTCCCGCATCTACCAACACAAGTGGTAGTTAAGATGTTTCTGTTCCACTTTCCTTTAAAACATGAAACACCAGCATTGCCCTCTTTATTAATAAATCAATGTGATGTTCACCATCTGTGAAGTTTATCACTGAACTTTTTTATGCCACTGATTTGTTTGTGAGAAACACTGGATAATAACACAAACCTTAAGAGTACAACAATGATCCTTCATGCTTTCAGTGTCAACCTCACTGCCTACCTTCATATGTGTCTGTACAGCAGCTGTATAATTTAGCTCAAGCATAACCACAAATTAACTCACAGTGTCCCACCAGCTGTCAGACCACCTCTGTGTATGCCTAAATAAAGAAGAACATGCACCTAAACATAATGTATCTTTGTTATGATTATTCATAAGCAGTTGCTCTGAACACCACTCACTATAAGCACAATGTAGTAAAAAAATATTCCTGATAAAGCAGTCTGGGATGTGGAAATGTCATTGTATCATTCCAGAGTACATTCCAGCTGTAGGCCAGCAGGAAGTGTACTGGAAAACCTCATGTGTTGAGTAGGAAGCAGACAGAAATCATTTTTCTCTAATGTACTGTATCCACAACTTGAGACATGTGGGACTGCTTTTTCTTGGAAAATACAACATTTCTGAGAAGAGGGGAGCAGGTAAATCAGGGAAAAATGTGTTCCACAGGAAGCCACTCTGCTGAAAAATGCAGCCAGAGTTACATCATCATTAAGTGGCACTACTTTCTTCACACTTTTTTCCACAAAATCTTAAACCTGTGAACACAACAAAAGACAGACATGCACTGAACAGCAGCCAGCCAATAAAGAGAAAATCTCACAGTCCCTTTAACATAAGCAGTCCCACCAAACTTTCAAAGCTCATGTGAAGGTTTCAAAAACCAAACCTGTGTGTTTTCATTGTACTTTCTATGTACTTTCTATGGTACTTTCTATGGTACTGTGTCAGGCTTCAGAATAAATGTGTAAATATGATGCTAGGATGTAACTTACTGTCTGTTGTTGTCATATCTACACAGAAGGTCATAAAAGTACATACCACAATCTGCTCAACAAAAACTACATTTCCTATTTAAACAGATGCAGACAAACGCATAGCTATCTTCCTTGCTCCTACTGAGCCTAATATTTGTTCATACTGTACATAAAAGTGGTGGCAAATTTTCTGCACATTCACCACAAATCTTTCATTAGCTTTCCCTGACATAGAGTAATTTAGTCCCAGACTAAAAAAATAATTTAATGAAGGCCTTCACTGAAAAAAGTTTATGGTCTAGGACTAGGCTGGAAGACTGAGCCTTTATATAATGTTATATTTTTGGAATATAAGAAGAAAAGGAGAGGAAGAAACAACCACAATGCAACAAAAAAGTTGATGCCAGACATGCATATATTCTTGTTTGGGCTGCTTTACACAGTGGATCATCTGCCTTGTCTCACCTTATCCCTCACATCTTCTCTATCACATCATCCCTCTTCATGTCATCTGTCACTACATCCATCAAGCTTCTTTGTAGTCTTGCTCTTTTCCTCTCGCCTTGCAGCTCCATCGTCAGCAACCTTTGTCCAATATATCCACTTTGCCTCCTCTGCACATGTCCATACCATCACCGCCATGCCTCTCTTACTTTGTCTCCAAACCACTCTTCTGATGTACTCATTTCCAATTCTGTCCATCCTGGTCACTCTGAACTTAAATCTCAGCATCTTCAGTTCTGCCACCCCCAGCTGTCTTTTTATCAGTGTCACTGTTTTGTAAACCTTCCCTTTCACTGTTGCTGCTTGCCTTCTGTCACAAATCACCCACTGGCGCTCATCTCCACCCACTCCACCCTGCCTGCACTCTCTTCTTTACCTCTCTTGTGCTCTGTTGATTGCTTTTGACCCCAAGTATTTAAAGTTATCCATCTTCATTACCTCTACTCCTTATATCTTCACCATTCTACTTGTCTCACACTCATTCACACATGTACACTACACACTATTTCTTCTACTTATTTTCATTCCTCTTCCCTCCAGTGCGTACCTTCACTCCTCCAGTCTCTCGTTCACCTGCTCTTTACTCTCACCACAGATCACAGTGCTGTATGCAAACATTGTTGTCCATGTAGCCTCCTTCCAGCCTGACATGTAATCCATATTTCTAAAATGCATTCCAGGTAAGCTACCTGGCAAGTGGAGAGTCAACTGCAAGCAGTACACATGTCTAGCACAACAAGCTTCAAATCACACTTGTGCAGTCTGTCCAAGGGGAGGAGAGCTGTATTCTGAGTGAAGTGAGGCATTTTGGTGTTAAACCATTTAGGCCTCAAGCACAAGTCTGATCATGCTCGATTCACACTGTGTGAACTTACAGACTCACTACTCAGTTACTCAAAATGATAGACCTTCTTCCACCTTCAGATTTTATTCTCTTTTTTAGCATCCATTCCTTTAAATCTGTCTTTGCAGTCCAGTCATCATTGAGAAACTAAATAATAATGTATTTTCCTAAACTTTGAACATTGTTCTCTGACAGCAGTATATTCTGTAACTACGTCATTTTTGCCTTTCACATATAGACTTCCTGCATGGTAGGACATGTTAAACTGTCAATTCTTCTTGAATTATGGGGATGACGAAACGGACAGATTAGAGAGGTGAACAGACATCTATAAAAGAGTGCTTCCCATGAAATTAGTTACAACCCAGTCTATAAAGTGTGACATTTCAGCTGAAAAACTGATGGCACAGCTCTGAAAAGCACAAAAAGACACAGCAGAGCTCCCAACAAAGACTAATCAGCAGGAAGCCAAAAAGGACAGTATAAGAGTGGGACTGCGCGCTCATCCAAATCTCTAAACTCTTTAACCTGCAATGACCTCACAGTGGGGTGTTAGCAGCAGCCGACATGCACACAGATGCAGCTTGCATGGGAAATGCAGAGGAGGAAGAAGACCCCTGTGGTTTTGAAGGACTTTGTTCCCAGGACTCTTTTGCTTCTGTGCTCTTTGCATCCATCCCACCCAGAGCCAGCTCATAGTGAGGGATGACAGAGTAAAAGACAGTGGAAATGGAGTCCCACTCAAAGATAATGCAGGAGCAGACAGATATTGGCTAATCTCTCTAGAGAAAATGTGCAACAGACAGCAATGACCAGCGTAGACTCTTTTGTTAAGGCGACACAGCTAAATATTTACATCTGTGTATTTGTCTGGGAAGGAATGAATGCAGGCAAAGTGTGATAAATGTAAGGATGTCTAAGAAAGACCCTTTTCTCCAACAGACACAAAAAATGTTCAGCGAATAACGTAGCTCTCTATTAGTCATTGCAGAAAAACACAAGCAGTAGTGATCCTATGAAGGAACAGCAACAGTATACAGTTCTGTCAACTTCAGCACAAGAAAAAAAATGGTGCTGCTTCACACTGGATATCAGCAAAAACATTAAAACCATCTGCATAATATAGCTTTCTGTTCCCTAAAGACAAAGTTTGTGCTGTAAAACATATTCAGTATATTTTCACTGTACAGTTATGGCATCAACAGATATTATGATGCTGTGATGACTAACCAAGCTATGTATCACATCCCCCACATGCCTGGAGCTGAAGAGCAAAAAGAGAAGCTGAAATCAGAATGAAAGTGCATATTGTCCTTAAGGATATTTCAGCCCTTTATTTTAACAAAACAGGCTTTTCAGGACATTGAGATGACAGAAACAATCTTCACCGCTGCCAAATTTATGCAAACATAAGAAATGCTCGATGGCCGATTTGAGACACTGCTAAAAACACCTGCTAAAACATGTGTTTTCAAATATGAAGAGAGTAGAAACCAGCCTAAATAAAATCATCCCAAATCATGCTGAACTTGTTCATTTAATTTTCATACTCAATGGACGAGGACACAGTACAGATAGTAACAGCTGGACATAGAACTGTTTACATGTAAGATAAATGTGCATTCCTCGGGTTTCGTTAAGCACAAAAAGCCACTGTTTTTGTTGCACAGCACAACATATGACTCACTTCTTTCTTAAAGAATGTCTGGCATTGATTGATAAGGCATGCCTTTTGTTTCACCCTTGAAATGCACACACACATGCTTATATAATTTATGCATAGATAAGTCAACACAAGAACAGTATATAGTAATTTAACACACTTAGATATAAGTACCTCACACACTGGCTAATTTGTCAAGGTCAGAAGTATGATCCCACACTGTAGATGCACGACATCTCATATGATTAGGCAGTGATATATGGCAATATATTTGATAGAAATCTCACAGTTTATCCGTAAAAAAATTCTATTATAAAGATATTTTGGTTTAAGTGGCTATTTTTTGTTTGTACTTTGTGCTATTTTTACTTATTGAAGAGTTCACAATAAATTTAGGGATAAAAAGTGATACACAGTATCAGTCTCAGGCCTGATTCAAACCAGCTACAGCTGAATTTATCTAGGAGAGCTCCCTCACACAGTAAGTTCTTCAAGCAACATGTTTAAGTTTTCACATTAAATCAATAGGTATGGCTTGGTAAGAGTACTGTAAGGTAAAGCAGTGGGACAGGGCATCGTAATATTTTATCACATCTCTCTTAGCACACTGACTTACAGGAGCAGATTCATGTTCTAAGTTATGGTGTTTATTTATGGCTCTGTGTGCATGGGTGCACATTTTATTGATAACATGTGTGAGAGAGAAGAGATGTTGCTTTGAACCAGTTGTGCAAAAGAGGAAATAAGTGAGCTCTGCGCAAGAGACTTCCCTGCTGTTATCTTTGGCAGCACTGACCGAACATCAGCGGAACAAGGCTCCTGCAGACACCACAGTCAGATCTGCCAAAGAGGAAACAACCACAGATTTACTCTTCTATTCATGTAAGAATGGTCCATTACTGCCAAACACTCCAGGAAGGTCAGTAATAACCATCTGACAATGTACATAGCACTCACGCAAGTCGATCATGGCCAAAAAGTACCTTTGGGTCTGGTTTTAGTTTTCTAGCTTTGGCTGCGGCACACTGATATACTCTGCTTGGATATGCAAGATAATTGGAGCGGATTAATGTATCTTAGTGTCATACAATAATATCTTTTCATCAAGTTTCATTCTTTGATGGAAAACAAAGTTTTAAAGTTATACCGTGAAGTTTGTGTTATTGCTATTTTGCCATTTCTACACATAGAGGAAACACGATCTATTCCTCCTGCTTGCATTTTTTCTTTATTTATAGAAAAGCCAGTTCAGTTAAAATTGTTACACTTGGTCATCAGTCTCTCATATTTTGTGAACTTGGTGACACACTGGCCACCAGTGCTGGGATATCTTCCAGTCTATTATAATTAAATTGGGAGGTTGGGTTTTCAACATACAAAGATGATTCATTTATGTCAAGTCATTGATAAACACATTTATCATACTTATCCTGCACTTTGACCAGTTGCTGTTATTCCATGCACCTCAGCATGCATCACTGTTTGGATGTAATGTTATCTAATGGACTGTCAACTTTCAGGCAACTTGACTGTGGAATGACTCATTAGTGTTTTATTAACATACGGAGGTTATTTATTTCATACTTCACTTGAGCCTGTCAGCAACCAGCATGACCTCAGTCTTAAAAGAGTCACTCACGCATTGCATCCCAGAGCTTTTCTTGATATTAAGAGGAGTTGCACATGAAAATGCAACTTTTCCCACTTGATCAAACATTAAACAATGTTTAACCAGCTAGATCCCTCATAGAAAGTGTGTGACCCCATAGTACAATAGTGAAGGTTTATGTCTAGAAAATTTCCAATGAGTGAGTGGGAGATCTGTGTCTGACCTCCCGCACGCTCTACTCAGGCAGCATTATCTCCTAAAATAAGCCGAGAATATGTCTAATGCAGAGAATCTGTTATCATGTCATATGTGTGAAAAAAGGCAACGGCAAAAAATGATTCTTGTAAATCAGGCTGGACGTTTATGTGCAACAATGGCTTAAGTTTTATCACTAAAAATATATAACAACAGCTTAATTACTGTAGACACAGTTATCCTCTGATTTTGTCATCAAAATAAACATTCTTAAATGTGAATCAATCATACCCATATTCTGAAAATCTTGAATGAACTGTGAACAGGTTGTTAAATAACTTTTTATCTGCCTTTCGCTCACATACACAATACAAACAGTCCTGTATGTTTGAGTGCGTGTATGTGAAATGTAAGGATGGAATCCGCTGAAGAGGCAACAGAAACAAAGTAAGCTCACAGACCAGGCAAATTTAGTTAGGGATAAACATTTATACATCTAATGAACAATTAGTCCATTTAGTAATTTCTATCACTGTAATTGTGAATGACCAGGTTCTCTCTTTTCCTCCAGAGTACAGCCCCCACAGGACCAGATTTTTATTTCAAATACTAGACTACTTATACATTATTTGAAGGGGGGCTATAAGGCCTGTCAGACAGACAACTTTACAACACAAAACATGATCACATTACTAATGATTGGCATTGTTGTGGTGGAAAAGAAGTGTAACTGGATATGAAGTGGAGGGAAAGTCCAGTGGGTGCGAAAGAATGAAGAGACAGGTTTACATTAGCGCAAGGGGTGGTCTTACGCAAGAGCCTTGCTCGTTGAGACAGCAAGAGAAACAAAACAGGGACAGACAGTGTGGGTAGACAACATGTATGAAGTTATAAACAAAGTATCTTGGTTTAGCATATCAAACAAAGAATGTTGGAAGTATAAATTCTATTTTATAAGTCAAAAAAAAGAAAAAAAAATGAAGTTTGAAGAAAAGAACTACATAATATGTTGGCAATGACGTGGTAAACACAGACAATATTTTGAGACAGCAAATAAGTTCAATTTATGTAACTGTGAGGAGTTTATCATATTTATTGAAAGAACTGGTCACAGTACAGTTTGTACTGTATTCTTTATGTATTTGCCAGTGCAGTTGAACACAGAATCTCATAAATGTTATCAGAGCTTCTATCCATCATAGGTATTAACCACACAAAGTTAAACCTCCAGCAAACAAGTCAGCTCCTGTAGTGGCAATAAGATCTGTAATGACGGACCGATGGACAACCCCAATATATAATGCCCCTGGGTGGGGGCACAATAATAATAAAAAACAAAAATTATTAATTTTCTGTAAAGGTGCTGTTTACAACTAAAAAATTACACTGGAAAAACAAACAATTCATCAATGGAAATGGAATACTCTATTGCCCCTATAGTCACTACAAATCACATCATCCTTTCCAGGAATGATCCTTTAAATGTTCAATTACACACTAGTTCTTAAAAAATTATTAAGAACTTAAAGGGTTTGCACCCAATTTTATTGTTAAGATGTTGAAAACAGTAATAAGTCTCCAAACAACAAATTAATATAGCTTAATTTATTGGAAATGTAGTTGGCACAGTTTCAGCAATTATTTAAACAGCATGTTCATAAATTTGTAATCCACAAACTTTGAAATGACTCAGTCATAGCTGTAGCTTTGCAATCTCTGGGGCTGGTTCCAAAACTGAGTCAATCTCCATAAGCTACTACATCAAACTGCCCAGTTGTATAGCTGAAATAAACTCCCCAGCTCTACCTACTCATCAAAAAAGTAAAAATATAATAAAATAAAACAAGATTGCAACAGCTAAATGCCAAACTTCAAAACCTTCCAAACTTCAAATCGTCAGTCCACAAACCATCTGGTACCATCACAGCCACTATGTCTGCCTTTTATGTACAGTCTTGTCACCCAGGTTGTCATGGTTTATATCTGCTCCTTGCAGTTGACGTGGTGTGATGTGAGCATTTTGACTGCAAGATAGGTGATACAACATTGATGAAATTCAATTACAGGAAAATATATGGATACATAAGGCTAAACATTATAAAGGTAAATTGTCTTGCAGCTGCACTGGCCTAATTTAGACCTCAAATAAAGTTAGTACAATGCACACTTTTTTGCAATTACTGAGCAGTTTCAATTAATTGATCTACTTTTGCTACGCAATGTGGCTGCAAAAAATTAGGGAAAAAAATTGTGCTTGGCGGCAGTGAAAAAGGAGCCTTAACTCTGATCTGGTTTATTACTCTCTTTTCAAAATAAACCGCAAGTAGCAGTCACCATGAAACCTCTGGTTATGCTTGTTTTATAGAGTTGAACCTTAATCTTCCTGCTCTCCCAGCCAAATCTCTTGTACAGAACCTCCCTGTTCAGCTAGCTACATCTGTCTACTCTATGTGACATATGCACGCACCCACACGAACTCCACACACCGTGATTCCTACCATATCCCTACACCCTCATACTAAGGCAATATATGACACAGCCTTCCTTCCTTCCTGCTCTAAGACATATTGTCTGTTATCAAGTGATGACTGTGGTTCAGCTGTTCAGATTTTTCTCCACTTGTACGCAATAGGCAATCCATCGAACAAATGGAAGGAAGCACTCTTTTGTGAAAGAGTGCATATGTGTGTGACTTTGTGGGGGTGGGATTTATGAATCCAAGAAACTGTGGGACTGCTGACATGGCAGATGGGAATGTTTTCATTTGGTTGCGAGGAATTCCACAGAGATCTGAGGCAGGGATGCAGGCTAAATAATGTAAAGATGGGAAATGTAAAAAGGGAATCCATCAGTTTCCCAGAGAGTAATTGTGTTCCTGTCTCTTTTATGTCTCAATAGAAGACTGACTTGTCAAGCACACTTGTGGTTTCAGCACTGCAGGGGTGTATGGATTCCGTGAGGATCAGAGAAGCCTGTGTCGACAACCTGCTTGGGAACAATCAATCATGCATGCCTCAACACACTGTAGCTGAAATTACAGAGGAAGAAGAAAATAAAATTGGAAAAGGTTAACAAGCGTGTGAGGGGTGGTATTTACCAAAGACACCGGAAGTAAATAACAGTCGGTCCAACACTGTGACGCAAACTGGTTTAGTTTGCTCCATGTGGAGCCAACTATTGCTAGGGGCAACAGGAACGTGGGTGGAGGAAAAAAAAAAACAGAGAAAGAGGAAGAGCCAAGTAAAGCTTAAGAGTAAACAGGAAGAACAAACAGCATATTAAAGTTGAAACAAATAATAGGATGCAAAGGAAAACTACTGTTCACAAAGCTAAGTGTGCACAATTAAAACAAAGGCAGAGAAAGTTGGGCTAAATCTGAACCAGCTGCTTGAGTGGACCCCAGATGTAAGCGAGAGACAAGCACAGACAAACACACCTCTTCTTCTAGTTTGCATAGGATGGTTTTGAGCCACAGTGAACCATGTGACTTTTTCATTTGTCACCCAGGGGTAAACTTTGTCTGAGACTGCTGTCCACTTCATCTCCAGCTCCGTCCCCTGTGGCTCAGAGATTTTTTTCTGGGAAATGTTAGCAAAGTGCATTTTTTACATACTTATGTGCCTGGTTTTGTTGCTTTTCTGTCTTTCTCTGTCTCTCTCATCTTCCCCTGAGTCCCGCCTTCAGGTCATCTTTCTTCCTCTATATTCCCTCACCACCACAAACATCTGTCCATCAGTCATCACCCCTCTCCTGTTAGTCATCTATCATTCTTCCAGTCATGCTACATTCCCTTCCTGCTTTGGTCTAACTACATCCAGTTCAAAAACAGACTCAGATAATCTACAGAAACTCACTGAGTCTTGCTGTGGTCCTGTAACTGATTCATATCCATCCCTACACCTGCATTTAAAATAAAGAGGGGTGAAGAAAAATGCATAGTAAGGAAAAACAAGGGTAAAGGGGCAAGAAGAGGACAGGAAATTTGTGACAAATGTGTCCAACTGCAAGACAGTTGATGTCTGTTGACACAAAAGATTTTTTACTCTTTCTTTCTTTCTTCCTGTCTTTTCTCTGCCACTTGGTTAAACCAGTCAGGCTGTTTATTGAAGACATGCGGGTCTCAGCTACACCAGATCATTCCCACACTGTGTGTAGAAGATAAATATGCATTTGAGGCTTAAATTTCTCTTATTTACAAGAACACAACTATTAGTCATACCAACGTCAGAGGCAGGGATTTCTTTGACTCGCTATGATCTAGAATTATACTCAGATAAACAACGGAAGGATGACTGTGTGTGATCGACAGTCTGGTGGAACAGGCTTGACCTAATGTACTGAAGTTTTGACATGAGTCCCCCTAAACAACATGTAAATAATGAACCCTACTTTTTATATTTTATGGAATTGTTTAGATTTTAAGTGCTTTATCCTAACAGAGGAATTGTGTGTAAAACTTCCAAAACAAACAAACAAAAAAGTCCCAATAAAGCTGAAAGTTGTGCTTCTTTTGGCAAAAAACAGACATTTTAACTAGTTTGGAGACAAAATGTTTTCTTCTGAGACATTTTGATTTGCAGTGTGAGAAACTATCAAGTGATTGACTCTTTCACCCTGAAGACTCTAAACTTACCATGCCACATTACAATACTAGATTCTGTCTTGTGTTAACATGCTGCAAAATGTTTTACAGCTATATGCATGTGTGCATACACATACTATACCCTGAGGCTTTATCCGTGTCTGCCTAAATGTGTGACTCTCTTTACAAAAGTCTGGCCACTACAGATGCATTCCAGATATTACACAGTGGTGGTTGTGCTGGTTCCCCCCTTGTGTGATTTAATGACTTCCTGGATAGTGAGCACTCCATATTTCAAACATGGCTTCTACTTAAACCAAAAATCAGTCTGCTTGTTTTGCTAACAGGGGTCATGAAAAAAGTACAACTGCCATAACACATAAACCCAGCAAGCGGGTTGGAATCTGGAAAAGCCTTAAAATCAAGACAAAATAAGTGTTTAAACTGGGCAGGACGCTGAAGGATAGAAAAATGTTTCTTGCTGCGAAAATAACATGGAATGCCAACATGAAGAAAGAAGCCCAGGAACAAGATGAAGGCAATTTACTTAATAGTGTTGATTTGAGTTTCAACAGGCCTTGGCAGCATTTGAACAAACTCTCCACCAAATGCTGATCTCAGTAGGGCTGAATCACTCCACCAAAGAGGGTTTTTACAATGAACTATGACATAGTATGAAAGCTGTGAGAAGGTTTGATTCGTACCACATTTTTCACTCTTCGAACTCACGACAGGAATTTAATCTCTTCTGACCCTCAAAGCTTATAAGACCTGTACATCGGCCACAAACCACAACTGCCTTTGTAGAAAGGATGTTTTGAAATGGTTCATGTGAGATCAATTCAAAACAACACTCAACACTATTTTCACATCGCCTGATGTCCCTGTTTTAAGCTATTTTGACTGAAATATGTCAGGCACAAAAACTTGAGCTTTCTTCTTAGAGTGCACGCTGCTGCTATTGATGTTCATGTCTTTAAATTAACTGCCTATTATCCTTTGTCCAACTAGATATTACTCATTGCTCTTTAAATTTCAAAACTGAATTAATTAAGTCAGGCATTATAGGTTTCATGATTAAATGAGCATTTGCTAAATCTCTCCCATGAAACACAATTTGCTCGATCATATCTACCCAGGCTCTGGTCTGATTTATTACTCTCTGGACTAAAGTAAACTTCAAGTTGCAATCAGTACAAAACTATTCATCTGGCTTCTTGTAACCCACTATTATATTTCAAAGACAAAGAACAAGTCATTACATTTTGGGACTGCAGATTACAAGAAAAGCCCCATTTATGACAATCACATCAATTGTGTTGGAATCAAAATGCAGCTAAAATGGTGTGTAGGGGTAATATTGGTTAATGGCTCTATCTCTTGCATTATATTAGGGTTGCAGTACAGTTTGTAACACCAGTCAAACATGGTTTTAAGATTTGGGCTAACAGGCTACTTGTCAGGATAGGATTTTACTAAGAAAATGGTAAAAATGTCATTTTGATGTGAAACTAGGCTCAGATTTATGTCAGAGAAATAAGCTGGACAAAGAAGAGAGCTTATTATGATTTGTCCTTTCTCCTGTGTTTTTATATGCACAGTTGTACCTGTACATTAAGTAAATTTGAAGTAAAATTATGAGCCTTTGTCCTGCTTGTTGAAAATTTTGTATGTTCAGGGCAACCTGCACTGTGGTCCTGTGGAGCATACATCAAAGTGACCTTGCCAACCACATGGACCTGGCTAAGGAAGAGAGCTTGGCTGTTGTCCTGGATTTTTAAAAACCCATAGCATATCACATGTGAAACACTAAAACACTGATATTTTCAACAGGACATAAAAGCCCTCCATGACAGACCCAAGACTCACAAGTCCTTTGAACTGCAGTCAGACAAAAACTGTGTCAAACCCGTTTCTTTAATTCTTTATCTTGCACACTATAGAAAGGAAAATTAAATTGTGGCTCTAAGGGTATGAGGCTGATAGTGTGTGAGCTTTAATAGGGTCTGTAGGCTATCTAGTTGATTTAATCAGTGTGTGTGTTTACTGATAATCCTATTTCATATAAGTCCCCCAGCAACACGTGCATCAGTGCAGCAGAAAATCTGCTGCACTGTGGATTCAGTGGAAGTGTCCACGTGCAGGACTCTCATGAACATGTCCAACTTCTGTGTGCTTGGCACGGTGGCAGAAAGAGGAATATGTCAATATGATTCACCAACATGCTGGCCAGCAGGTAAAGACGCATGTGAAACACAAATGTAAATCAGAAAAGAACATTCAATGAAAACCATTTCATTATAGCACTCATCACTATTACTTGCTACAAATTTGCCCCCTTCAAAAAAACTTTTCAAATAATGCTCGGTCTCATATAGGAGGAAAGTGAGCAGTAATACTGGATTTGTAAACAGAGAAGCAACTGCAATCTGTGTACAGTATGTTTCCAAGCAAACAGTTAAGTAGCCACACAAAATGCCATGTAAGCAAAAATGCTGCTTGTAAGCTTTGTGGATGTCAAAAACTATTATTGAAAAAAAACAAGTATTACAGGCTCTAACATTTTCTGACAAAGTAAACATCTGCAGATGGCGACTGATGTAAGTGTCTCATTCTGTATTTTGTCATTTGCGCTGCTTCAGGTCACACCATATCTGATGGCATACTTCTTTAATTCATGAAAGCAGTGTGCTCATTTTATCCAGTGTTATGTAAGGGTATTTATTTGCATGCACACATGCAAAACAACTGAGGCAGGGTTGCCTTCTTTGTTCACCTGGTGTTATTTTATGTTGACTTATCTATGCAATGAAAAGAGGAATAAAAAGCACTACAAATCATTATATTAGAGGGTTAGACAGCACACTGACTCCACACTGCCACAGCAACAACCCACAACTTCACTCCTTTTAAGTTGTTACCACAGTCTTTGAACATGATCAACTTGTTTTCTGCTTTCTGTTGGAGTGTTTCTCTACCTTTACACACAGAGGGGTAACTAAAATATTTATGTAAACTCATGGGAATATGAGATTTTTATGGCCCCAGCCAGGAGGCAATGTTTTTTTTTTTGTTTTTTGTAGCACTTGCAGGTTAAAAGAGTTTAACAGATCAATTCATAGTTACGTGATTTCTTTCCGGTGAGGTGTTATTGATCTAATCACTAACATCATTATGAGTTCGTGAAAAACAAATCACCAGAGCATACTCTGCTTGTTCCTCAGCCTTCTGCGGTCTAACCTTTGAGAGCTTTTTTCCTATATCAGAAGAATGTGAAACTATTCACAGTGCTTGAGCCAATTTAAAATTGCTGCATCATACAGTATGTGTGCAACAGCATATATATTAAAATTCATTACTCTAGCGAACACTGTCTGGTACATTCAGTCAGTCTCCAGGATGGGAATCATAAAGTAGCTGACAATATGATACTATTACAATACAATGTCCAGAGTACAGATGCTATCATAACGCAACGATTCTGTGATACTTGGTGCACTGCAACTTAATCAACATCACGCTGTCTGTACATGAAGTAATAACAACTCAAGAAAGGAAACATGCAGAAAATGTTTTTATTCACTGCATTGTGGCGTCAGTGTATGTGTGTTGTCATTATTCAACTTCAATAATTCTTTAGCTTCCTAAATTTGCTATCTTCCCCAATCTTACATATTTTCTCTGTAAGTTTGCCGTTTTTCTTTTTCCTTCCTGCAAGTTAATTCCATTCCCTTTACTTTCATTCTTTTCACAAGCAACACCACAAGAAGTCATTAGTAGGGATTCTGGTAAGTCAAATAGGGGAATCTGTTTAGAGCACATGCCTGTGTTATCTAAGTATGGATTTTTGACCACAGTGTATTCATAGATTATGGCAAGAAGAAGGAATAAAATATATTGCCATATTGATGTATAACGGCATACTTCAGCAAGCTCTTGACTTATACAAAACTTACCAATAACTTAATCAACGTACTCCAGCATATTTGCAGATTTTTTCCTAAGTCGACATACGCTTGTTAAATCATCAAGGTGTGACGGGGCTTAAGACATTTGGTCACAAACACTGTAAACACTGGTGGAAAAGACTGACTTTTCAAGTAAAGTAACTTTGTTAAATTCTCCATTAGCATAAAAAACTGAATTTCTTTCAAACTTTAATATGAATGGAGAAGGTCTATGAATGGTAATAGGATAGTGATTCCAAGCCAGCTCGGCTGTTTCCTTTCTGCCTGAGCACATCTCCTATGTACACGAATGCATTAGGTAAAGTGTTTGGGAACGAATGTCGTGACATTACCTACTGAATGCAAGTGGGCTGGAATCTTTTTAAATGTTTTGCCAAACACTCAGGGTTGTAGAGAAGTTTTATTTCTGGTTAAGTTCAAACGGTCACAGTGAGTTTAAAAGACGTCTTCTCCAAAATAAGATACAGACAGGCAGATAAGGTCATCTGGGTATACAGTTAAAATCAGGTACTAGCCTGGGACATTTTCCAAGAAACATCACATTAGCAAACCTGCAGTTTATCAATATCAGCCTACTTTGACAACATCTAATCTTATTCAGTGCTATAATACATTTTCTCATCTACGCTAAAATCGTCTGGGTTGTTAATGTGATGTTCCATGAACTCTGCAAGTAATGCAACTACGTTCTCTCTGCTGGCACACCTGACTGCTGGAACACACTGCAAACAGTTGCTGAGTATTTTCCTGTTGATGGGGACAGGTATGAGTCTCTCTCATGATCATGTGTGAGACTGAAATGAGGCAGGTAGTGTCTATGCCTGCCAAACCTGCTGGTCACTCTTGGCAAAAGCAGAGCTACTTTTCTGCCTCTGACTAGCAAAGGCAGCATGATGCATATTTACACATTTCACAGGCACCTGACAACAGGAACCCATTATCTCAAATACACAGCAAAGTGAAGATGTGCTTTAAAAAAGAAGGATTAGAGGTGATGATGACGCAGGTAGGGAATAAAAATCCAGACTGTTAAAGAAACCAGGGCACCAGACAGACAGCTAGAGCATCAAAAAGCACTTTAATCTGCCAATAAATGGAGACGTGCTTTTAAAAATTGTAGGAAATCACATAGAAGAGGAGCTAAAAGCCTCTTTTTATGTAGACACATCAAATCTTTTATCAAATCCACTTCACCAATAGATTATATAAATCTGGGACATTTTTTAACCTCCACTTTTATTATAAAATGCACCGTCTCTATCAAGATTTACAAAAATATTTATTTCAAAATAAAAAGGCCAGATATATAATAACTTGTCTATGGAAATTAAACATATACAACTATATTTTTTAAGAATATGGGTTTTCACATTGTTAAAACAAAAAAACATACATACACTTTAAGGTTGTGACTTTTTATTTACAATCCCTCCTATGTCTGCAAGTAACTAAAGCAAGGTAAAGAGCAGGTAAAGAGCTGACAGGAGTCAAGCAGTAACCCCTGGGGCTAAAAAGTAAAGCCGTTGCCAAAAACTGCATCCCCTCAAATGGCCACTTGAGGTCGGTTCCTCAAGCATGTCACTCCCCATAGACTCCAATATTACCCACTATAATATACCTAATACATAGACTCCAAATTACCGTTTTAAAAGCAAAAATAAACCTGTTTCCAGCCTGGTACCAAAATAAACATATCGATGTCTCGGGTAATTTTCCTGCCTTTATGATTCTGGAGCCATGTGCATTGTTTTTAATGCAACTGTAAGAAAACTGATAGGAACTGGTGTGCAAATGATCAAACTAACAGATGGTCCAAAAAGTCTGTGCTCCAGTTTTGGTCAGTGAAATTCTTTAGATGTGTGTTATAAATCGATATAGTATGTGGATGCACCTTGTTAACCAAGCTGTCTAGTGTTATCCACAGAATGAAAATGTTAGCTGATGAAACTCAACCCTCTAAATATGGTCTCTTCTGGCTCCAAAATGTGGCAGTGACTCAAAGCTTTATAAGAATGTGCTGCAAAACAATTTGTCACGATTATGCCCAGTTTATGGGTGGTGCACACATCAGACAAAGAAAGACGTGCAGAAACAGGAGAAATAATCTTCATCAAAATTAATTTAGAGCATTAAATAATGCTGCTTAAATATGGTTAAATACTAAAGAGTTTTCCAGTCAAAAATTTGTGTAACAGTTGGTAACTCTTCCTGGCATGACATGCAGCTACCCGAGGACTGAAAAGAGTATTCAAATATGAGGTAAACTAACACACAGGTTTTGCAACATTCAGCTGAGACATAAGGGTGCTGAGTGTAACACAATCCCTTCCAGTCTTAGGGGAAATTAGCTTCTGACAATAAGTATACATGGTCACTAGTTTTGGTTGATACAAATATTTGTCTTTTTTTTATGGAGAGAAACTGGACAGCAAAACAATTGTTGTGCTGGTCATAAAATTAAAGATGCTGGTTGTGTAATGCATTTGCAAAAAAAAAAAAAAAAAAAATCCCAAATGGTCAG
>VUQH01054666.1:0-14579 GCA_015106775.1 Etroplus canarensis | reverse complement strand
TCTCACAAAATGTGAATGAACCAACTCATCGTTTCAATCACACTCTTGATCTTGTCCTGACATATGGCATAGAAACTGAACATTTAATAGTATTTCCTGAAAATCCCCTTCTGTCTGACCATTTCTTAATAACATTTGAGTTTACAATAATGAACTACACAGCACGGGGGAAAAATTCACTATCGCAGATGTTTATCGGACAGTGCTGTAACTAAATTTAAAGAAATGATTCGACCTTCACTATTTCAACTTCCCCTCACCCCCAACCGGTTGAGGCAGATGGCTGCCCCTCCCTGAGCCTGGTTCTGTTGGAGGTCTCTTCCTGTTAAAAGGGAGTTCTTCCTTCCCACAGTCACCAAGTGCTGCTCATACGGGATGGTGTGATTGTTTTCTCTCTGATACTGTAGGATCTTTACCTTACAGTGTGAAGCAGCTTGAGGAGACTTTTGTTGTGAATTGGTGCTTTATAAATAAAACTGAGTTTAATTCAGTTGTATCAGAGCTTCTTCTTCTTCTTCTGATTCAGGAGCTGCTTGATGTCACTTGTGATCCATGGTTTATCATTAGGAAAGCAGCTCACAGTCTTAACGGGAACCACATTATTTTAAAAAATGCAGTCTGTTATGGTTTCTACCTTCCTATCAAAGTCCATATTTGTGCTGTTTCCCTGAGACTCCAGCAGGACATCCTTCTCTGTAGATTTAAAACAGTCCCTCAGAGTCCCCCTGACCTCTGGTGACCTGAAGGAATGAGAGGTTTGTATGTGAGCAGGAGAAAGACCAAAATCTGCTCTGGTCTGCCTAGTGGTGGTGGGGGCACAGCTCTGTCAGAGCAGATCTATTGTCCTACTGTCTTGTGTGGGACAGTCCACATACTGCACAAAATCAGTCAGGTGGGCGGTGAGAGTGGTGTGGTTAAAATCCTCTGTGTATAAAAATGGCTGTGATTCCTGAACGGTTAATACAAGCCTTTTATCAAACCTCTTTAATTAAAGCTGAAAGTGTGCACTTCAATCACATTTTGAGTGAGTTTGAATGATTTTGGAATATTTTGAATGATTTTGGATTATTTGAGATGATTTAGGATGATTTTGGGGTGATTTGAGGTGATTTAGGATGATTTGAGATGACTTTGATTTTTGGATGATTTTTAATGATTTTGGATGATTTTGGATGACTGATTTTTGATGATTTTGGATTATTTTTAATGATTTTTGATTATTTTTGGATGATTTTTAAATATTTTTGGATGATTTTTAATGATTTTGGATGATTTTTGGATGTTTTTTAAATGATTTTGGATGATTTTGGATGATTTTTAATGATTTTTGGATGATTTTGGATGATTTTGGATGTGGTGCACAGAGGCAAAAATACAAAGAAGAAAAAAGTAGCACTAACTGGACTCTATAATAGAAATAAACTCTTTCCTGTTCAGAGTTGTGAGTTCTTGAAGACCACAGTCTACATGAAACTGAAGTCAAACTTGAAAACATTTTCTTGATGCTGAATGCAGTAAGAATTCATCTTTACAAGATCAGTCATAAACATGTTTTCATCTTTCAGAGCATGAAAGACATCCACTGATGTTTAACACTTTGCACTGACCTGCCTTTAATGACTTCATTTACTGCAGATGCTGAAGGAGCCAGTTCCTATCATCTATTACACGAACCTCCTGATCAGCAGTGTAATCCAGCTGTGCATCATGATTGTTTGGGTGGCAAACACAAACCAGCTTCAGGACACCTCCGTCTCCGTTAGAATTTATGTCCTCAGTATGATGGCCAGTTTCGGCTTCAAGATTTGCATCGCTGTGGAAAGGTACGGTCTGTGTTTTGGTGTGTGTACTGGCACGTCTCTAAACTTAATGTTCTGAGAAGCATCCTGAGTAAAGCTGTCTGTCTGTCTGTCTTGTGTTGCAGATCTTCCATCATCACCTGCCCACAGGTGGGCTGCATCATGCAAACTAAATGTGCGGTGGTGTTTTGTGCCGTAATCTGGATCCTGTGTATTATCTCAGTCTCTACTGAAGCTGATAAAATTTTACTTGTGTCTATTGTTGCCCTCCTCCTTGCCCCCCTGTTGGGCTTGTGCTTAGCGTGGACCTACAAAGCCCTGCGTGCCGCCACCTCAGTGCCCACTGAGGACAAAAGAAGAACTGTGGTGACTTTAGTTCTGCTGCTCCTTAACTACACGCTGATGATCTTTCCCATGATCGTTTGGTGTCTGAACGTCAGATCACACACACCAGATCCCAAGGCCACAGATATCATTGTGACCTTATTTCTGCTCAGTCCTTTTGTGGACTTGATTCTGTGTTTTTTCACGTGGAAGAAGCCGACTGACAGGCTGCTGGCGTGTATCTGCTGCTGCATCGTGGGTAGCGACTGACGGTGGGCCGACGTGGGCAGAGAGAAGAAAGGGAGCCAATGGTGGGGAGGCATGAAGCAATGCCCTCCTGTGAGGAGTTTGCATGTTCTCCCTGTGCCTGTGAGGCTCCTTCACTTTCAAAATGGAAATAATTAGAACTGAACATTCAAATGAGCTTTTTTAAATAAAATATTTTATTATGAATTCTTGAGTTGAAGAATCTATTTTGCTGGAGCCTCCTGGGCTGACAGCCAACATTACCGCAGCACGTGTTTAAATGTCAGTAGAAACTGGAGCTCTCAGAGAAAACCTGCACAAACACAGGGAGGACATGCAAACTCCACACAGGAGGGCCCTCCCTGGGTCTGAGCCCAGGACCCTGTTCCTGTGAGGCAGTGGTGGTAACCACTGAACCACTGAGCCATAAAACTACAACACCTGGTTATAAAAAAATCTGTTAGTGAAGAAATGGCCAGTTCTTTAGTCTGAGACTGTTTCATGTTTGGCCACTGGCAGGCGACATAGGGCTGCAAATGGCTCTGTGCAACTAGCTTCTGATCTGCACTCGTTCAGTGTTTAACACTCCATCCTACGCAAAATGTTCTGTTGCTGTGCCTCACTGTGTGCAGAAATATGTCTGTCCATGTTCTGAGATTTTTTTGTTGTTGAGTCACCGAGGTTAGAATTGAGGAGTTGTGTGGTGATTACACGGTTTCTTCACACCTCACTGATTCAGTAACTGCTGCTGTATGCAGTGGTCTGTGAACACGTCTAAGACGCTGATTCAGTTCTTATCCACACTGAACCCTCAGAACAAAGAAGAGCATGAGCTCATCTCCATCCATCCATTTTCTGTGTTCTACCCTCTACGTTCCTACGTTCCTACCCTCACCTGTGGTCATGAACTTTGGGTGATGATGAAAGAATGAAATGAGCTTTGTCCACAGGGTTGCTGGACTCACCCTTAGAGACAGGGTGAGGAACTCAGTCCTCCAGGAGAGGCTCAGAGTAGAGCTGCTGCTCCTCCACATCTAAAGGTTGAGGTGGTTCATCTGATCATGATGCCTCCTGGACGCCTCCCACTCAAGGTGTTTCAGGCATGTCCTTCTGGGAGGAGACCCTGAGGCAGACACAGGACATGCTGGAGAGACTATGCCTCCCAGCTGGCCCGGGAACACCTTGGTGTCCCTCCTGAAGAGCTGGGGACTGGGGAGAGGAAAGTCTGGGCTTGTCAGGTATCAAGGTTTTGGACCCAAAGAGCAGGACTCAGGAATAAAAGACTATATGGATTTATTGAGTGTGAAGACTGGAATGACTGGTAGAATATGGTCTAGTAATGGTTCAGGGAGAACTCCAACAGAGTGGTAACCCGGAGGTGGCAGAGAGTGGGTCAGGCAGGTTCCAAAGGTCCAGGTGTGGTTAGTGGTCCTGAGGTGACAAGGACAGATGAGGTCAATATGACAGAACTGAACAAGGTACAGACAAGAAACCTCAGAGTGTAGAGCAGGCCTGGCTTACACATCAGCTGCAGCTACCATCTGCCAGAGACCATGATGATCACCTGTCAGCCACAGGTGTGCAACCTTCACTCCTCCCCTGCCATAACACACCTGAAACTAGACAACGATTAGTCTCCAACCCAACGCCAAAGAGAGAGAGAAGAATGGATCCAAGCCTGGCAGGCCTGCTGGGACGACTGTCTCCATGACGGTCTGGGTCATGGAAAAAGGTTTGGTGTTGAAGGGATCTTTGACCCATCACGCCACCTGCAACACCTGGTCAAGCTGTAACACTTACCTCGTGTTCAGTCATCAAGCAAAGTGAGATTTACACGCAGTTAAGAAAAAGGTAACGGTCACACTGAACGTTTGATCACCTATACCTGCTGCCACACGTAAGCTCACGTTGCATACATAAGCTCTCATGTGTGACCTTGAAGATAAGCATGGAAATAATTGTGTCTAAACCTGGTAGATCAGCAGATAAAGGATGTATTGGTGTCCAGATTTTGAGTTGGTATAAAATTAAATATATGTGAGTCAGATCTGAAGGTCAACAACAAAAGTTGAGACCCTCCAACCAGAGTCTAGATATGAGGGGCAGAAATCCCCTGTAGCTCTTTGCATCTGTTGGCTGCTAACACCTCGCTCCTCCTGCCTGAGATCTTCTGGAAACAGAAGTCACCTCTCTGTGCTCTGCTGCCATCAATAAACCTGCTGCCAAGACTTACAGAGTCTCAGTCTCTTATTTTTCCTCAAGTTTAAACTTATCAGAAGCCAGAATCAGAGATGAATCATAAGAGGCCAGAGACGCCCTCTGCATGTTCTTCTCATTTTTCCAGCAGAGCCTCCTGAAGAAGAAGACGTGACGTCACACGCAGCACGCTGTGTTTAAGTAAATATGATGCTAACATGTCAGCGTGTGAGGAAAACTTCACTTCCACAGACTCGCTCCATCAATGCTGTCTGCCATGTTTGTTTGGTCCATTGTTGACATTTGATCTCGCCATGTCTCGCCTCCTCCGGCGCAGAATTCTGACGTCTGTCTCACTTCAGTGATGGAGAAGATGAAATGTGACATGAGCGTTCAGACTGAGGTCGCTTTGATAATCCTCAGATGCATATTGATTTAGGACCACATATGGAAGTGGGTGGGGTCTGATTTAAACAGTTCAGATCTGTACTGTTCAGACTGTCAGAAATATCAGATATTAAAAAAACCGTCTGATTCAGGCCACTTCTGCCTTCAGTGGGAACGTAGCCTAATTCAGGGCTGTGGGAGCCTATCTCAGCTGTCATGGGGCAAAGATGGGGTACACCTGGACAGGTCGCCAATCCATTTAAGGGCCAACGCAAAGAGAGAGACATTTATCATCGCATGTCTTTGAGCTGTGGGAGGCAGCCACAGGACCCGGAGAGAACATACAAACTTCACACAGAAGGACCCTTGCTGGCAGTCTGATGGAGCAGTCTGGGTTTGGTGAATCCAGGAGAACGTTACCTGTCTGACTGTAAAGTTTGGTGGAGGAGGGATAATGCTATGGGGTTGTTTTTCAGGGGTTGTCCTGGGCCCCTTATTTCCAGTGAAGGGAAATCTTAATGCTTCAGCTTACCAAGACATTTTGGACAATTCTATGCTTCCAACTTTGTGGGAACAGTTTGGGGAAGGTCCTTTTCTGTTCCAGCATGACTGTGTCCCAGTGCACAAAGAGAGCTCCGTAAAGTCATGGCTGGATGAGTTTGGTGTGCAAGAACTTGACTGGTCCACACAGAGCCCTGACCTCAACCCCATCCAGCAGCTTTGGGATGAACTAGAACAGAGACTGTGAGCCAGACCCTCTCATTCAGCATCAGTGTGTGACCTCACAGATCAGACACTCCAACATGTTGTAGAAAGCCTTCCCAGCAGAGTGGAAGCTGTTCCAGCTGCAGAGGGACCAACTCCATATTAATGTCTCTGGATTTATAATCAGAGGTCAGAAATCTGCTGTAGGTGGAATGTGTAGGTGACCCAATACGTTTATCCATGTAATGTATAAGCACCCTGCATTTAATGCACAGGAAATGTTTATTGCATCCTTCAAGAAATAAGAGCTTAAGTTTATAATCAGTTTTATTTACTGATTACATCAATCAAACACAGAAAAATAATAACTTATTTATAATAATTTACAAGAAGAAACAAAAACTTCCTCTGAACCAACAGTGACTCTTCAGGTCTTTCCCTCTCTCACTTTTATCTTTCAAGAAAAATCAAAGAAAAAGGACCAAATTCTAAAGTATTTCCACTCAGCAGGGATGTGATGGACATTCTGCAGCAGAGCTGGGGACAGCTGAAGCTCTTTTTGTCGGTGATCAGATGTTTAGATGTTAAGACGTTTAGATCATGAATTAAACTTCCTGAGAAGAAACTTGAAGAATCTGAACACATTAGAAACCAGCCTTAAGGTTTGAGGAAAATCTGACAGCAAAAAAGTTCAACAGAAACAAAACTATTATTCTTCATCTTTATGGTAATGAGGTGACAAGTTCAAATGGAGAACCAGCAAAACGCCTGCTCGCTGTGGTAAAGCAACACAATCTGGAAAAAGGATTTTGGGCACTTCACCAAATTCCATAGTGCTGCAGACGTCACGGTGTGATGTAGCCTGTTTACAGTAATATTTGATAAACAGAGACTAAAATAATCTTATAAAATGTATGTAAAAATCTTAACTTTCCAAGCCTGAAAGCATAAACCTGGATTCCTTTTGCAGTCCAGCAGGGGGCGCACTGTAAAAAGAGACTTGTTGGAACAACCTAATTATGTTAACTGGCAACACATGATTACGTTTCTTTAAATGAAGTTAACACGTCAGATCAGATTTAAGTTAGAAGCACTTTAATAGTTTGTCTTTAAATTAGGATTTTGGATTATTCTAACACAAACTTCAGGTAAGTCAACTTAATTATTAGCTTTGTACCTTCAGCTGCTCCCTTGTATTCTCCCTGAGAAAATGCCACAGCAGATTAGTCTGCATCGGTAATTTGTCAAAGGTTTTACACCGGATGCCCTTCCTGTTACACTCCTCCATGAGGAGAGGGGCTTGTGTCCCCACCTGGAATCAAACCAGTGACCTTTCACTTGTAAGGTAAGCATTTAAACCGCTACACTACAGAGACACTAATGCTTTATTCCAAAGTATTGCATCACTAATTTCCAACATTTTTCCTTCAGGAAAAATATATTTTACAGTTTCACGCGTCTTCAAAAGCTGTTGGTAATATAAGACAAATGTCTGTAATAAAGTCCACTTTTAACCCTTCGTAGTCAGTAACTGAAATCCATGACAGAGCTGCAAAAAGATGTGCAAGCATACTGCTTCAATAGGCAAAAGTTTGTGGACGGGCTATGTTACAGCGTTACAGATGTACCATGGGATACTGCTACAAGAATTTCATGGTTGGATTTTGATAGGAAGTTGTTCAGTGAGAAGGGGATTTATCCATTAATAATTCATATATGACATTATTAAATGTTACCATACACAATATTACCAACCAATATCTGTAGGTAAAAGCTTACTTGCTGATGGTCTAACGTCACAGCCTTAGCCCTTCCTCTCTTCTGATTGCCTGTATCCATTTCTTCCTCATGACTATGTCCCCCAGGAGCAAAATAGGGCAGTTTTTGGGTGTAGTCTGAAAACCCTGGGACACTGCAAAAGCTTCCATTCTTAGACACTGCCATGTTTTCATACATGTCGTTATGCTAACAGGAAGTCCATCACTGACGGTCCATTTCTGGTGGAAAAATCCCAAAGTGTGAAAAATGTCTATAGAAGTAAATGAAAAAAAACCCACCTGTGAGTGTATTTCTTTACTGATGACGCTCTGGTCTCAGCTGCTAGTTTCAAGAAAACACGATGTTACTTTTGTAAATTATGGTCCCATTTAAAGTGAATTAAACAATCAAAGAAGCGTATCCTTTAGAGCTTTTTGAATCATAATCTATAAACCATTAGATGCAACATCCAAGGTTTATATCCAGTTGATAATAAATCTACAGATTATCAAATACATTCCCCTTCAACCTGACTCAGAAACCTACTTTATCCTGTCTCATCTCTCAGTCTTAAACTCACAAGACCAAAGAACAACTAAACTCAGCTGAAAGTTTGCATATTAAACACGTCACCTGGCAAAAAGACGAAACTTACTGAGCTGAAGTTTGTTTTTATCCAACTTACAAAACTTTTTACATTGTAAGGACAGATGGTGACTCCAGCAGACACCATATGACTTACATTTGAAAATGCTAAAGCAGTATCTCTCAATTTATTCTTTTTTTAACTAATATATATATAAGTAGGCAACTCCGACTGTTAAAAAAACCAATAAACCAACTGCAGTATAACACAGCCACTCGGTTATTAATCGTATAATACTGAAATAAACAATCAAAGCTATTAAACCTGACACTGAATTGTCATTAATCAATAAAGAAATCACCTTCTCGATGCAGCATCGCTGATTTTAACTCAGCTTAAAGGAAAACATAAGAACAAGGAAAAACACATCTGTGTACTGTCGACCGAGACATTGTCCAGCAATATTTGGCGATCAGTGAATCTATCAGAGCTAATAATGACATCATCCTGATTAGATTTCACATTATCGATCAAAGCCTCCTTCACTGTGGTCTCCACGGTGCATTTATATCAAATTAAGCCTGAAAAAACCCAGCAGTTCTGATAATCAGCCTGAAGGGTTTGAGGTGAAATCCCTGAACTTGGAGGAGGTAAGGTCATGAAGTGCTCTCTTAGTTACTAGAAAGAAAATATCAGCGAAACGATCACCCACTTTCCTGAGGAACTTAACATCTGTGAGTCTGAAAAACATCAACAGTTCGAAAAGCTTCCCTGGATCAACCGGACTGTGTTCAGGAGATCAGAGCAGCCAGAAGGTCCTGTAGCTGACACTTTCACTTCCTGCTTGTGCTGGACTGATTTGGCTTCTAGTGGTGGGGCTTCTCCTCACTGAAGTTGCACAGGAGGCTCTTGGCTCCGTTCTGCCATGCATACAGGGTCTCCATCGGAGTTTTCCCATCCTACACAGGAGAGAACAACATGAGAAAACTGTGAGTGAAATCCCTGTTGATGGCTCATCTGGTCAGACAGATGATGTGGTGAAAGAGCAAGTCTTACACCTGTTCCTGAGGTTACACAACAAGCAGGTTATGAGACTAGGTGTATCAGCTCTGGGGACTGGAACAGTGACGTGTCCCGAGGTGTTTGTGCACATGAGTCTGCTTTAAAGCTCTGATCCCCTACATGAAAGTGATTACAAATCAATCAGTCTGGTTCATGATGAATCCCAGACATGTCAGGTACTTTGTGATTGAATTTGTGAGAACCATACTGATTCACAAGACTTTGTAAACACCTCATTGAAGTCGGGGTTACAGTCTCCCAAACCTTCACAGCATGTCACATGGACTGCTGTAAATGCACCCTAACCCCTTTTAACCTCATCGAGCTGGTTCTGCACATTTTTCCCCATAATCAAATTTGTAGATGTGAGATTAGGGCTTAACTATGAACCAAGACTCAATGAAGGTACTCAAGTTCAATTTCAGCTGCAAACCAGGTATGCAAGCCACTTTGCAACCCACCTCCACCCCAACTGCTTTCAGGGCATCTTTCAGTGAGCCTCACTGCTGCTCTTGCTGCTTCAGACTTTCTCTGGTTGCAGTTTAAAGAACATAACAGTCCCAGAACAGAGCCTTCCCACTAAATACAGGAGCAGATGGAAATGACTATCTTGTTTTGACTGTAGTAATCCTGACTGAAGCACACGTTATCTGCAAGGCTTGTTGTAAGCTATTCTAGAAGATTTAGTGTTGAGGACCTTGGTGAGCAACAACATGGAGTGCTTAAAGTCCAGGTAAGTCTTGAATGAACAGGCCCCATCATATCTTAAAGACTGCTTGCTCTCATATTATCCCGATGGAACACTTCATTCTCAGAGTGCAGGCCTACCTGTGGTTCTTAGAGTTCTAAAAGTGGAATGGGAGGCAGAACCTTCAGCTATGCGGCTCCTCTTCTGTGGAACCAGCTCCTAGTTGGGTTCAGTTGAACCATTCTTTAGTTATGCTCAAAATGCTCAGGCTGTGGGACTTCCCATGATGCTCTAACCCTAACCCTCTGGAAGGATCTCTGAGTGTGTCTGTTTGAATGCTGGTGTGTGGTTAGGTACTGTGGAGAAGCTCAGCAGGTTCACACATGTGCTGAGGTGGCGTGTACATACACAGTTCTTCGTGTTCAGACTGGCCCCGTACATCATCAACAGCTTGATCATCTTGAATCGGTTTATCCTCATGGCATCGTGCATGGGTGTGTCTCCGTCCTGCAGCCAGGAGAAAACACAGGTACTTCAGCAAAGGTTTCTGAGTCTCAGTGAGATTTTTTTGTTGGCTGTAATCATCATCTAGGATCAGTTTCACTCTGTAATCAAAGGTCACGGGTATCAAAAGACCGTTAATTTAATCATTACTCTTGCCTAAACTCAGGAGGAATAAAGCATGAGGGAATGAGAACTCAGCAGCTGCTAAACAAACCAGAACTCTGATGTACCTTTTTAAAACGTGGCACTAAACATCAAGCTGCCTGCAGGACTGCGTGAAGCTAAACATCCTTTGTATCCTGATCATAAATGCTACATAAAGACTGCATCTTCTCACTCCTGTAGTTTGTGTAGTTTGTAGAACCATCTTTAACAGTTTTTCACTTTACTGTGGAGGAATCTTGGCCTACTCGTCTTTGCTGCATTGCTTCATTTCATTCAACCATTCGTTTATGCACAGCTCTCTGAAGGTCTCCCCACAGCATTTCAATCTGGTTGAGGTCTGGGATTTGACTGGGTCAATGCACCACAATGATTCTTTTCTTTATAGGCCATTCTGATGGAGATTTGCTCAAAAAGAGAGAGACTTCAGAGGACTCTGTGCAGTGAAATACTAAGTACACCCATGTTTGTTTGTAGAAGCAGCTTTAGCAGCAACAGCTTGAATTGATGGTTTTTGCTCCACTCTTCTTTATGTTGCTTCAGATCACTGAGAAGTGCTGGAGTGAGTTTGTACTACAGCAGTTCAGTGGGGTTGAGGTCTGGATTTTGACTGGACCATTGTAACACACTGATTCATTTCTTTTTCAGCCATTCTGTTGGAGATTTGCTGCTGTGCTTGGGATCACTGTACTGACCCATGACCCAGTTTGGGTAGATGTCAGACAGATGTCTTCACATTTGTCTCTAGAATGCTTTAGTATACAGAGGAGTTTATGGTGGACTCAGTGACTACCAGGTGCCCAGGTTCTGTGGCTGCAAAACAAGCCCAAATCATCATCTCTCCACCACCGTGCTGACAGTTGCTATGAGGTGTTTGTGCTGATATGCATTAAGGCCAAACATTTCCAACTGCAACTTCGTAACCTTAAGCCATGCTGCTGTTTTCTTTTTGGAAAGAATAGCCTTTCTCCTGGAAGCCCTTCCACTGACCTTGATAATAAACATCAGTTCTCTGCTTTCAGTCTAACTGCCAGTTTGGTCTTTGTGTGGGGTATCAATGGACCCTATTTTTTCTTCTGTCCATTGCCTTCAAGAACAAAGCTCCTAAGTTGTCCGCTGCTGGGGTCGTTATGGGGTCTGATGTTTCCATATCTGCCTCATAACTGTTCATTCCTTTTCTAATTGTCCTGTCATGAACTTTAACATGTAACATGCCTAAAATGTAGCTGCTGCTGTGGATATCCCTGAGGCGTCGTGTTAGCACACACCTGAACGCTCCAGAGCAGCAGCTCTTATAGAGGAGCACTGATGATGACCAGCAGCTCCTGGATGATACTGAACACTTTATTCCTGCCAAAGCAGTCAGGGTGCACTTAGTTTTTCATGACTTCAATGAAAACTTTCTTTGTGCCTGACTTTAAAGGATGAACGTAGCCTCCCACTGGTCAGTGGGATCCTGTTTCTGTCTCTGTTGCTGTTTAGTCCTTACTCGGTCTTTGGCGTTGACGTCAGCTCCACAGTGAATGAGGTGCTCAGCGCACTCGCAGTGTCCTGTCCTCACAGCGACGTGCAGGGGCGTGCTGTGCAGCTGAGGGAGAGGAGCCATGACATGAAAATGACATCAAGAAAGACATCTGAAAAAACCACTCACTATGTAGCCTCCAAATCTGCCTCAGATTGCTGTGACGTGCACTGCTGTTCACCACCATAAGATGGCGCCAGAGTAGCTCTTATAAAATAGAAGTTCATGCAGCTTCTGGCAGTGACTTGTAGTGACCCCGCCTTGAGACTCTTCAGACCAACCTTGTCTCTGGAGGTGAACTTGGCTCCTCGATCGAGGAGGAGCTGCAGAGCCGGCAGGCCGCCTCCTCTGCAGGCCCAGTGGACAGCTGAGGCGTCCAGCTGAAAGACACACACACACACACACACACACACTGAACTGTAGGAGACATAATGAAAAGAAAAAAGAAGCAAAAACAGAAAGTTGAATGTGTTTAAACTTCTTACCTTGTCTTTTTTCTCAATGGCAGCTCCGGCCTCCAGGAGTCTTTTCATGACGTCCACGTGTCCTTTGAACGAAGCTTTGTGCAGAGCTGTTCTCTGGAACTGGATAAGATAAGATAAGATATTACTTTACTTTATTGATCCCCAATGGGGAAATTCGGGATAAGATAAATCTTTACTGCCCTCATACAGTTGTACTAAAGTATCTATACAATAAATAATACAAAGCAGTGTGTACTGTCCACTGGTCCACTGGGTCGAGTGTGTGTGTTGATTAGGACTGTTGTCCTGTTGTAAAAACTGTCCCTGAGTCTCCTGCAGAGGACAGTAGTTCAAACACCTGGTGTCCTGGGTGTGTGCAATCCCTCAGGACACGCAGTGTCCTCTTGAGACAGCAGGTGCTGTAGAGGTCCTTCAGGGAGGAAAGAAGGTGGCTGACGATGTTCTGGGTGGTGTTAAAACCCTCTGTAGGGCTTTTTTGTGCACCGTGGTGCAGCAGGTCAGCACGCGCTCAGTGGAGCAGTGGTAGAAGATGGTCAGCAGCTCCCTCTTCAGGTTGATCCTCCTGAGGATCCTCAAGAAGTAGAGATGCTGTTGGACCTTCTTCACAACCACAGAGGTGTTGGAGCTCCATCTGAGGTCTGTGTCCATGTGCACACCCAAGTCCTGAAAACTAGGCACCCTCTCCACATACTCCCCGTTGACGCAGATGTGCTGCAGATCTGTCTTCCTCCTCCTGAAGTCCTCAGGTCTTTGGTCTTAGAGGTGTTGAGGACCAAACTGTTGTCCACACACCACCCCACCAGCCTCTGTGCTTCATCTCTGTATGCCGTCTCCTCACCACCAGAGATGAGCCCCACCACGGTGGTGTCATCTGCAGACGTGATGTGAGGCACCAGAACGGCTTCATGCATGTCATTACTGTAGGATTCAAGCTGCTGTTCCTGCTAAAGCCTTTTCCACACATGCTGCAGACACACTCACATTGTCGCTTGCATCGGGGTCTCCTCCATCAGCCAGGTACTTCTCCACCACGGGCAGTTTGTTCTCCATGGCTGCTGCCAGAAACAGCTGCTCATCCACCGTCTCTGGCTGCAAAAGAACTTTAATTAAGAAAACACAGGAAGAGGAAGAGTCCCCCTCAGAGCCCCCCTCAGAGCACACAGTGAGGGAGCTGCTTTCTTCCAGCTGCTGCTTAAAAGATGAATTTCTACAACACATACAGTGTGGTTAACGTGGAGTGTGCAGGGTGACCGTTTAACCCCAGTTAAACCTGCTGTTTGGTACCCACAGTCATACTGTCACTCGTGTCCTTTAACGTTAGACAAGAGGAGCCAACATGATTCAGAAAGTCAGAAGTCGAGTATTACCACGGCCTCAGGCTCTGGTTGTTGTTTCTTGTGGACCGGAGTCTTCCTCTCTCTCCTCTTCTTCCTCAGCTGCAGGATGTTAAACAGGTCGTCCACCGTCTCCAGTTTTAGTCTGCCGCTTTTGTCCGTCTGACAGGACAGAGACAAGACAGAGGACTTCAGCAAGGACAGCGAGTGAAGAAGAAGGTGACAAGCAGTGTCTTTATTCACCGGATGACATGGTGAACAGAAATCAGTCAGTTAATCATTCACATCCTTCAAACACACAAAAGGGAAAGTACATGGTCTCAGAGTGTGATACCTCTGAATGCCTCCAGGTGGCAGTGCAGATGAGGACAGAGCACCAAAATCCTTTAACCTTCACCTGTGAGATTGTTTACCTATTTATTACATCATTTTCTCTGCCTGAATTTAAAATGAAAGGAAGAACATTAAACTGCTGCTGTCCGATAACCTCCAGCGTTTGTGACAGACAGACGGGCAGACAGACGGACGGAAAGACAGACAGACGGACAGACAGACAGACAGACGGATAGACAGATGGACAGACAGATGGACAGACAGACAGACGGACAGACAGACAGACGGACAGACAGACAGACAGACGGACAGATGGACAGACGGATGGACGGACGGACAGACAGATGGACAGACAGACAGACAGACAGACAGATAGACAGACAGACAGACGGGCAGACAGACGGACGGAAAGACAGACAGACGGACAGACAGACAGACAGACGGATAGACAGATGGACAGACAGATGGACAGACGGATGGACGGACAG